>PVJO010005610.1:0-96798 GCA_004026905.1 Hystrix cristata | reverse complement strand
AGGGGAAAGAGAGGGGAAAGGGAAAATATGGAAAATGATGAATGAACCTACTGTAAATAGGGGGGAAGGGAGCAGAGGGGAGGGGTGGGGGAGGGGGGAGAAACAAGATGCATCATGTATAGGTACAGAATAAATGTAATGAATGTGACCATTGTATGTAGAATGTACCAATACATGTTCTTGGCTTAAAATAAAAAAATAAAAAAAAAGTTTGTCCTCTCCGAGTATCTTCAAGAAAAATTGATGGGAATTATATGATCTGAGATCGTGACTTCCAAAAGCATTTGCCCGTGACCTTTTGTACATAAACATGAGCTCAGCTCTGTTCTGCTTCTCTGTATCAAAACTACCCCACACATCAACCCACGGCCACTTAATCACACTCACAAGTTCCATGTGTCAGGAATTCAGGAAAGTCCCAGTGCAGATGAATCCTCTCCAGT
The DNA here is from genome assembly GCA_004026905.1 of Hystrix cristata. NCBI lineage: Eukaryota > Metazoa > Chordata > Mammalia > Rodentia > Hystricidae > Hystrix > Hystrix cristata. The sequence continues at coordinate 96,355 of PVJO010005610.1, read as the reverse complement.
CCACACAGTCCAGAATGTCCAGTGGGCTTATTCCAGTGGTCAGGCTGGAACATCTGGCTAGAGGGTCTCTGTCCAGGATGGCTCCCCTGAGGCATATCTGGCCTCTGGGCTGGGATGGCTGATGGCTGGGCTTGGCTGGGACCACTGACCAGGGTACCTGCATGTGGCTCTGGAAGTGAGTGTCCCAGGCAGAGCTTTTACCAGAAAGAGAATGCCACTTCTACCAGACTGCATCGTAGATATAGCCATGATCACCCAGATTCCCGGGCAGGAGTAATGTAGGAGAAATAGACCTTATCCCTCCATGACTGGAGCATCAAAGAATTTTCCAATTTGCTCCAGTATTCTGTTTGAAAACAGACACAAGCTCAGTGTAGTTTCTATTCCATGTTCACTTCTTCTGTAGGTGGCGAGTGTTACCTTGCTACCAGCACTGACCGCTGCTGCCAGAAGGCTTAGGCCAATCAAATGCTGTGCCCTGTGCTGGTGACACCATCTCTCCCAGCTCCTAAAAGCAGCCTTTCTTTATACTGAAATGCAGTGACACTCACAGGCTACATGGCAGCATATCCTTTTTTTTTTCTTTTCTTTCTTTTTTTAATTATTCAGCTCTCAGTTCTGGAATTTTCTTGAATTATAATTTTAAAATTATTTAATAATAATTTTAAAATTATTTAATAATAATTTTGCTTTTCTTTTTCAGAAATACCATGGTACACAGGGTGGATCTTCTGTCCTCTCAAATTTCCATTTCCATTTTGTTTGGTTCATCTCCTTCTCAGTCCTACACTCTGTGCTTCTTAGAGGCTTTTCCTGAGTATATCTTCTTTCTGATGCTTCCACCTTGACTTTCCTACCTATAATAGTTGTCCTGAAGTCAGCCAACCTATAGTTGATTTTCTCCACCACTAGATATTTTGTGTGTGTGTGTGCTCTTATATCTTGTATGTGTACTCTTGTTTTATGGAGGTAAACTTGCTTTCTTGATTTTAAAATTACATCATGAGATGTTTGGTCATAATTGGTGTTTACTTCTTGGCACTATTTTTCAAATAATAGCTCTCATTTGCCATCTGTTTATCTTGTTAATTTAATATTTTTTCCTATCAGCATTTTGAAATAGACCTTTTAAATTATAGTGTATCATTGAATGAAGAGATTTCTTCCTATATGCCATTTGATTAAGATAAAATCAAAGCCAGATTCTTCTAGCAAGCAGGATTATCCATGTGAGTAAATGCATTTGGATTAGCGTGTCTCTGGCCATACAAGGCAGTACTGCGGGCTGTTCTGATGTGGAGATTCTCTCCACTCTGCCTCACCCACACACTGGGGTTTTTAGACTCTGAAGAATCCTCATGTTACCTCTGGCTTCTGTGCTTCTTAAGACTCTAGGGAAAACTGCATCCAGGGAAAGCCTGTGCTTGGTGCAATCATCTTCTTCCCTCTTTCCAGACAAACGCTTGCTGGTTTTCTCCAGGGACAGGTCACTTACTCCGGGGAGGACAGTTCCGCTTGCACTTCCAGACCTGCAGCTGTGGGAGCCCGCCCGGCCTCCTGAGCCTCTCTGACCTCCTCTCTCCTTGGCAGCCGGCCCTCCAAGATTATGTTTCAGGCGTACAGATGTCCGTGACTTTGTCGTAAAGTCAGCATTTGCATTTTTTTATTCTCATTCTTCTTGCCGCTTCTGGGTGAATTTCAACAGGAGGAGATGGAAAATGCCATCTTTACATAGCTAATTCTAAAACGGAATTTCTCAATAAATTTTGAATAAAATTACAAATTCAAGCAGGCATGGAGTAGCAAGCATCCTGCCAGAGGCCTGAAGCCTGGATGCCTTCAGGAAGATGACTGAGCAGAGCCAGCCTCTGCAGGCAATGGGCCAGATGGGTGAGTTTAGGAAATGGCCCTCTCCCCCGAGACCAGCGCTTAGGGAACAGCAGCCATCCCAGCAGCTTTGTCAAGATCAAGCGCAGCCGCTTAGGGAGTTGGAAATGTGCTGTAATGATCTCACTCCAAAGAGGCAAAGTACCATATTCTCTCAAGGACAAGAGGCCAGACATCACAGTGAGCTGCTTGAGGCGCTTCTGCTGGACGTTGCAAGACTCCACTCTCAGACCCAGAGTCCACAGGTGCCATGAGAGCAGGTGTCTGCCTCTCTCTCGAATTTTCCTTTGTCTTTTATTATCTTTGCTTTAGTGAAGCTCCTTTTAGAAATAAATTACAGCCTCTCCACATTCTCGAGGTAAAAAGCACTGCCCCCCAAAAAACACCTCTCTGTTTTGCCTACAGCGAGGCCAGCTAGAAGGGTTAAACAACAGCGAATAACTGGTTTCAGGAATCAGCACAAAGAAACGCAAAGGTGTGTGTCTTTCTGCAGATGCATGTGTATCTGTGTGTATGTGCACGTGTGAAGGGGATGCATGTGCAGGAGAGAAAGATGAGGGAAGCACTTTGTTCTGTTCATACAGTTGCCATCTCCAATCAGACTCCTGGCCTCCATTCTGACCCCCAGGACCACATGATTAAAACACCGCTGTGTGAGTAAGCCAGGCAATTGGGGGTTGGTGAATACACAGGTCGGGGAGCAGTACCCCACAGACACAAGCTTGAGAGCAGCCAGAAGAGTGAGGACAGACTACAGAGTTAAAGACAAAATACCCACCATGGCTTCCAGCTTCCAGATGCAGAATAGTTTACCTGCTCGTCTTATTACTTATCTAACCCTTCCTCTAGCACCTCTGCATCCTCCATTTTAGAGATGTGTAAACTGAGGTAGGGAACCAGCAGAGTTGCACGGTCATGCTTCGCAAGGCTGGGAAAGAAGAGCTGTGCGTTCTGATCCTTCATCTAGTCTCCTCTCCGCAAGCCATACGCTCCTGATGCATAATTAATAATGGGAAATGTGGAATCCATTTTCCGGTATTTCTGATTCCCAGATGGCTCAGTAATGAATTTTCTTTTCCAGAGAAAATAGCCATCTCGGAGATGGATGTTATCCCAAACGCCCGGGCACGCCCTTCAAACGCGCCTCCTGAAAAACAATGCTGGCCGTCAGCACTGAGGAGAAAGGGCTCCCACGTGAGGGACCTCATGGAGCCGGCCTCGCAGGAGCTGGGGATGCTGTGCTCCTAGTGGCTGCTGTGAGCATCACCACAAACCAAGACCTGGCACCTTGTGAGTATCTCCTGAGGAAATGACCTTGCCACACCACAGCAGCTGTGTCATTCCGAGCACTAAGAAGGGCCAGGACTTTCTCTAGCTGATGGCATAGAACACTTCATTTCTACGCTTGCACTGAATGCGTTCTGTGAAGACTAGTTGTCAAAGGCCGACACTGAGGGGCTGGCAGGGAAGGAGACCAGCTTTCTCCAGCTCCGGCTGTGACCCCCTCCATGGTTTCTCCCTGGCCCAAAGCGCAGGTTTGAAGCGATGCCTTTCACCTTGGACTGACACAGCGGTTGCCTCTGAACTCCCCGAATGCCACATTTTACAGAACAAGTAGCCCATTCCCCTTGCAGTTTCACAGTAAGCTCAGCATTTGGGTTGCACAGTTGAGATTTTTGATGCAAATTATTTGAGGCTGTATGTATTTCATCCTGGATGATTCAAGAAATTGCAAGTGTCCTAATACTTAGTGACAGAAGCTGACATATCAAAGGATTCACAGGAACATAAACAAAAAATAAATCACCATTTCACTGCCCCTCCCCAGAACTAAATTCCTCATTTTACAAAGACCATATAATCCTTTCATTTTCAAACAAATACCACTGCATCATTGTTATTCTAGCATAAGCTCGCATAAATCTTACAACAAGGGGCATGTTTAATGCACTTTTTAATAGCCCTGCTCGCCAGGCTCCCGCCCGCCACTGTGCCGGAGCCGAGTTGGGGGGATTATGCATGTCACCCACTCAACCTGCATAGTCACAGCACAAAGGGTCCACCTGGGAACTCACCATAGGAAACGAGGCACCCTATTTTCCTGCCTTGTAAAAGGAGGAATAAAAAACAGCTATTAAATTAATTGGCACTAAAAGCATGTAACTGTTATCTAATCTATTAATTTTTAGTTTAATATTAACCCCGGTGTCTGCTGTGACTCGCATTTGACCTGCACGGGGAGCCAGCTCCCTGCCCAGGTCTTTGAAGGCAACGGCGAGTGTTTGGGGAAGCGGAGAGGGAGAAGCATTCTTTCACTTTGACCTTGTATTCGAAGACCGTGTTTGCTTTAGACAAGTGTTGACTTTCTGCAAGGCCGGCCCCGAGGAGCCTGATGTAGCATGTTCCTCCGTAAATTTTAAAGAACTGCAGGTTCAAGAGGCAGCTTTTAACTCTCAGACATTTGCAAAAGCTAAGATGATACCATCACTCTTCAAAGGAGGAGAAGCTTTAGCTGCGAAGGGAAGGATCGCCCAGGGCTGCTCCCTGGGACAGACTCCGAGCCGGTCTCGCCTCTTTTTGTTTCCTGTGTTCCCCTCATTCTTGTTTAATCATAACTGTAGAGAAAGCATTTGAACTCTCTGTCCTGCATTCAAGGAACGATGCGGCCTTGAGAAGAAAAACCTTAGCAATAAGTGTGCAAGTTGCCCATGCTTTGGAAAGATGCATCCAGAAACAGTCACTCCTTCACCCATCTATAGCCTTCAGAAGGAGAGTGGTGGGACCTGGGGACATTGCCCGGGATACTTGGTGGTCTGAGTTTTGTGACGGCCCTGCTAAGCACTCACAGTAGCTTGGAAGGACAGGAGGCCACTGGCACACGCTCTTACACACTCCACCACACCTGGCACAGGCAGCCTCTTGAACTTCTCAGTCCTCCATCTCTGAATTTCACAACCTCACGGGCTCATAGGTCAACAAAGGAAGATGAGGATTCTGTGAAACCTGACTCTGGAGGGCCTTTTCCCCCAGCAGTCCTAGAGCGCTCAGAAGTTTCCTCAGCCTTGTGACTGCACGCCCATGTGGCAGCACATTCAGAACACAGCCAAGGCGGCGGCACCATCCGGGAGCCGCCGGGTGGCCGTCTCAGGAGAGAAAAGGGAAGATGCATTGTTTCATCCTGGGACAGTGTCTGTGGATGTGTGGACCGCACACCCGCACGTCCTAGACCTTCCAGACTGCCATCCTCCATGAAGACAAGTCCATCTTGAGGGCGGTTCCGAGAGGCCACCTACTAATCCTGCCTTCCAGCCATCCGCGCCAGCCACAGCCCCTCCAGTCATACCAGGGGAGGAGTCCAGGCAGGGCCACCCCAGGCCTGTAGTAGCAACTCCACCCACCTCCAGCCCTAGCACACCAGAGCCTTGGCCACCCGTTCCCTGAGAGTTGTGGCAGCACCACAGCACACCTCCCCCCAAGTCCACCCCGCCAGGGGGTGAGCACTGTGGAGATAAAGGTTGAATTCATGACTGCTTTTACCACCCAAAAGCCACATGTGACGTTGCATCTTTTAGTAAATGTGACCTAGTTCTGAACATCAGACTCACAGTAAGAAGTAGCGCATCCTCGTCTGACTGAGCAAGGGCTGCAGAAGCTCATGGCAGAAAGAAACACAGTCTGCAGACAGGAGTGTGAGCCTGCACAGCACCAGGCTCCCTGTGGAGTAGCCCTGGGCTCTTGGGACGCAAAGGCTCATGTCAGTGCAACCACCTAGTCGGGTGCCGCCAACACAGTCTTGCAGGGAGACTCCTGCTAGTGAGTGAAAACATCCCAAGCTTGTGCCCACCCTCACCCAAATGCAGATCTCCATCCTGAGGAGCATTTGTGGCCAGGGAGAGAAAGCCCCGAAATGCAGCAGACACAGCACCTCCAGCCTGCCCATTCCCTCCACCCAGCAACACTCCTGAGTGTGCTTCCCTCTTCGGGCCATGTTTATGTTTTGTCTGGCGCTCAACTTTAGATGGTGTGAACATACCTGACACTGCAATGCTAGAAACATGAACTACCAAATGAGACCAGGGCAGCTGCCGGAGCGGTGGGCTTCTGGGACGGAGGCTAAGGTGAAACGTGAACACATGCTAAATCGTTGTTCCTATTCTGAAATGGTTCTTTTATTTCTGCAGTTATTTACATATTACATTGTACTTTTGATAACGAATTCACATTTTGAAGTAAAAATGTCAGGTATTCTGCTAATTGTTCAAATGAACCATATCACATAACATTATAAAAGATGGCATAATTATTCCCATGTTTTAGATAAAGAGAAACTCAACCAGAAAGAGGTTGAATGGCATGTCCAAAGTGAGTCACACCATCTTCTGCCTCACAGAGCCTGAGCTAGCCGGGGACATCGCTGGGGACCCAGGGACACCCCGGCATGCTAGACTGGCTGCAGGGTATCCAGAGGCTCAGTGGTTGGTACTGCAGATGTGGCCTCAGGCTGTAGGGTCAGGAGACCTGCTAGGCTTACACCTGCAGAGACGACCGCATTACAGCTGCAGGTAGGGAACAAGCTTGGCTTGCTGTCTGTGGACATCTTACACCACATCTGCCCACAGGATGCCCTCTGCTCCTTCCTAAAAGGAAGAATCACCAGGTCTGCCTCTGAGCCTACAGCCTTCAGGCTCAGTTAGCATTTCTGGCACCTTCAGCGGGGTCAGTGTGGGGCTCTGGATGGGCTCTCCTGGGATTTCCTCGGTCCCCAGCTTGGCCAACACAACCCAAACATGCCTGTCTGGGAGGAGCAGCGACTCCTCTCCTGAGGTAGGAGAGATGTGCTCTCATCCACCTGCAGCCTCTTTAGGTCTTGGATCCACCTCGGCCTCTGTAGGTGAGATTGGAGGATTTCTAGGCCCTTGCTCATCCTCAATATGTCCTCTTTTTATATGAAAGTGATGCACCTCACCTTGCCTTTTTTGGGATCGTGTGCCATGAATATTTTTGCCAGAAGTTTAAGACACCTGTCCAGTTCTTGCCCTCATCTGCAGAAGCCACATAGTGACCATGTGTAGTGGAGCATGAAGGCTCAGAGGAGGTGTGAGTGACAGGGAGAGGCTGCCAGGAGGATGAGTGTCTCATCAGTGTCCCTTTCTCTCAGCGGGCATCTACCACAACAGCGTCAAGAGGTATTTATTGGGTGCCAACATTTATAGGCTTTTGCAAAATCAAATGGTTGTGTAACTTACAAGGAAGTGGCCATTGGAACTAGGAAGTACACAGTGTTATATATGATTTTCAGTTTACTGGGGCCAAGTCAGAAGATGAACAGGAGGCCAACGTCTGCTCTTCTTGAATTCTTGCGGATAGAATGAATAGCTGCGTACTTCAGTGATAAGAAGACCTGGAGTTTCAGAAGTATGTTTGGAATTCAACATGACTGCAGAGATTATGGAATGTGTGTCATTCCCAGCCCAAAGTCCTTTGCAATGGAATGAAATGCTGAATCAAGGGGCACAAATCTCTTTCCTGCGTGTGGGAGGAAATGTGACATGTGTTGGCAGTAGCTCCCTCGGGAAAGACATCTGTCATCTGCATGTTATTATTCTGCCAAAGCAATACTGTGCCTGACAGGTAACACACCTTATTACAGAGACAGCACACAAAATGATGTAAATTACCTACCAAAACAAATTGCACAAACGTTATTCTATTTTCTATCTTCTCTGCAATTTAGAACGGAACTCTGTAAAGGAAGCAGGCAGCATCCTTCATCTTTGCCAAGAGCAGAGCTTCTCTGGCTGCCTGCTACTGTCTGCTCCCGGGGTCTGACCTGGGTGGCCTGGGCTGCATGTCATGAAGCAAACCTGCTCCCGGAGAGCTAGAGGGCAACTCTGTTTGCAACCTCCGAGAGTGAAGGATGAGAGGCAGAGAGGTGCTGAGAATGTCCACAGAAAACTTTTACCAAAAATAAGAAAGAAAGAAGGCTTTGCTAAAGGTAGCATGTATGAAGCGGCATGTGTGAAGGGGCTCAGCTTACAGAGAACAAAACTGATGGGAGATAGACACGCCCCGTGGTCAGATAGAGGAGCGGTTGTGTCACTCGGCCCACAAGTGGCCTCTTGAGTCCCCAGGCACTTTCCCTTATAACCTGGGATATGTTTACGGGGCTGCCCAACGTGTCACCAGCACACTCTTCCTAGGACCTATGGGTGCCTTGAAGGATGACACCGGGCTCTGCTCTGCCAGAGAAAGGAGTTGCTGCCTCCTGGCTGCTGCTGGCCTAGGACTGCTGTGGCTCCGCCCACCTGGACACACATCCCCTGCCCACCCTGACTATGCCCAAGAGACCCCGTGTTTCCACCTGGCAGGAAGAGGATGTCTGTCTTCTGCTCACCTAGCTGCACACGCTATCCCAGTGCAGGGACAGCAAACACACCATGTTAGAAAGAGAACTATGAAGTGGTGCCTCCAGAAGTAAGCACGGCCAACAACTGTAATTTCAAAATAAGCAAAAGTGATGGCTATGGAAAGGAATGCCCATCAGGCCGCGTTCTGTTGATGTAGGAAAATAGCTGGGAAAACTCAATTTAAGGAGGAATAAAAGCTCATGGCTCCGAAGGCTTCAGTCCCTGGTCAGCTGGTTTTGTGGCTCTGGGTCTGTGACCAGGCAGAGATCAGGGTGGGGAACAGGTGGGAGAGGACCTCTGTTACCTTGGGGCAGCCAAGAAGTGGAAAGCCAGAGAAGCAGGGTCCCGATGTCCCCTTCAAGACGCCCCCAGGTCTGCTTCCTTCTGCAAGGTTCCCCACCTCCAGAGGGCCACGGGATAGGACCGAGCTTCTGACACATGGGCCTTCAGGAGACTGATTATCTCCAAACTGTGACACATATCTGATAATCATTCCACAACATACATGATTCTAAACATTTCACACGTGAAAAATACATGCAATTTCTATGTTGATTTTAATGATAAGTTAATTTGAATAAATAAAAATAAGCACTGGTATTAGAACAAAGAGAGGACAAGGATATGAAGAACAAGATGAAGCAGGATCCACATGGCTACATTCGCCACACACATTTGTGCACATGCTAGCAGGGGGCCAAAAATCTGGGCCCAAATGTTCCAGCCACCAAAGCAAAGGCGGTAATAACTATGACTCATGGAGACAAAGCAAAGGGTAGAGAGGCCAAGAGAACTGCAGGTGCCCCTCTCACACTAAGGGGGCGGTGTCCTGTCCGCATGGGGACAATTGAGATGACCGGGGCTCATTCCTGCATCAGCCACAGTTGCTGAAACACGGTCTAGAAAGAGAGATTCTCATTCCTTCATCCTGAATGGAGGACTTCGTGCTGACTGTGGTGTGCCCTGGTGCAGGACCACCAGCATGAAGGTCACAGTTCAGCGGGGAGGCAGGCAGCAGAGAAGCATCCACACACACATGCAAAGTGCGACCCAGGACCGGGGGCACTGATGAGAATGAGAGGGCTCAGGAAAGGTGACAGTAGAACTGCATGTTGAAGGGCACAAAGGAACCACCACGCTAGAGGGAGTGGAGAGAAGGAGGGCCTCCAGGGAGGAAGACCATAGGCACATGAACAGAGCACTGCCCAGGAGGAACGGAGGCACCATCCATCACCCATTCAGTGTGCAGCTCCTGAGGCTGGGCAGCCCCAGCAAGACTTGTGATGCAGGGTAGGAGATGGTAGGAGACGCTTCCTTGTAGGATGCGGGCCTATGTGAACTTAGGCAAAATTGTCATCTTTATTTCTGCCCACCTCTTCCTGAACCCTACTCTTCTTCAAAGATGAATGCAAGCACCAAAGCAACCACCAGCAAAAGCACCCCAAAAAATTCATATAATATGACAGTCACCGAAACCATTTCAAAATGCCACCGGGGGTTCAGAGCCACTTCAAAATGACAGTGTCTCTCACTAGATCTTGTTTAGTAGTCACTCTAAAAGTACACATATTACTGTATCACTAATTTGTTTCATGCTTTTAAAATGTTTCCTTTAAAACAACATTATTTCTTTTCCAATCCCATAAATTTTATCTTATACATCGAGAAATTTTACTCTAACAAGGGGCCCAGAAGCTAGGCAATCAATCAATCAAATAAAAACAATCGTTATTACCATGCTTAGTGTAATGGGTGAATTAAATGTCCTTAAAAGATCTATTGCTATTTCCTGCAAATGATCTTTGATAATAACTGAATAACAGTGCATTTCAATGTAATTTGCCATCAAAAATACTAGGGAAAAGGAGAAAAAATATTGCTATAGAACAAAATGGTAGAAATTTAATATGCACTTGTGATAAAAAAAAAAAAAAAACTCCTAGCGAACTAAGCATAGGAGAGAGTGCTAGCAATGCAGTCAAGGGTGTGGCCAGGAACTCTGCAGCAGGCGCCCTACATTAACTGTGAAATGCAGAAGCTTTCTTTCTGAGGCAGAGGATACCACCCATCCTTGCCACATCTGCTCACCACTGTACTGTAAGGTCAAGACGCCAGTTAGGCAAAAAAGAAACAAAGCATGAGAATTGGGCTAGAAGAAGTAAACTGTCTTTATTCACAAATGACTTAGTAAAAAAATACAAAAACATCTATAAACTATTGGAATTACTGGCTGGGTTTAGGGAGCTACTGGACTGTGGTCAATATATATGAAAAAATCAGTTAGATGCCTTTCAATAACAGCAACAGGAAATACCTTTCTTCTACAAAAGTTCAGGCACCCATGGTGTTGTGCTACATCCCACAGCAAGCCCAATTTCAGCACGGCGGCGCTGGACAGCTCCCTGCACCACGGCCCGTAGCTGCGATCACCAGGTCTCTGCGTTTCCGCCTCAGGCTTGCGTGGAGCCAGCAACCCCATCCCATCTGTGCAGGGACACTCAGAAGTGCAGAGACACCCGTGCCCTCTACTGACGGGGGCACAGGGCTGCCAGCAAGTGCCCCACCTGCCTCTGGTGGGGAAATTCTTAGACCTGCTCTCCATTCTTGCAAAGCTGTTTCGGTTGTCCACCTGCCTTACCACTTTCCCTCCTTCCCCACCCCGTGGCTCCATTCTGCACCTCCAGGTTGTCCCCTAAATAAACTATCTGCTCCTGTGCCTGACTTAGGTCATGTACAACACACCAAATAACACCAACACCTATGAGCAAAACCTCTCTGCAAAAGATCATAAGATATTATAAAAAACTAAGTTAGTAGGAGCATATCAAGTATTGGTGGATTGGAAGTCATGGCAAAGATATTAGTTCACACCAAATTGATCTACATGTTAAACATAAGACCAATCGGAACCCAAGAGATTTTTTTAAAGAAACTGGGCTTGCTGATTCTAAAATTCTACAAAAATTCAAGAGCAAAGACTAGCTAAGACACTCTTGAAGAAGAGCAATAAGCTAGGAGATGTGCTACTAAATACTGAGATTTTTTAAACTTACAACAAATCCTATGATGTGCTGTTGGTTAAATGGTAAACAAACAGACCAGTGCAACAGAACTGACAGCCAGAAATAAAACCCAAAATGCACAGTCACTTTGTTTACTGTGAAGGTGGTGAGCAAGAGAGAGGAGAAGTTTACTCTTCTTAAAAGATTCTAGAGCAATTAGGCCAATACATTTTTTAGAAAGAAGACTTGATTACTACCTCATAGCATCCATATAAATCAATTACTCAGAGACTGCAGAAATAATAGCAAAAAAAGCAAAACCAGGAAAGCTTGCTGAAGATAATACAGGAGAATGTCATTATGATCTTGTGATAGGAAAGACTTCTTCACCACGATCCCTTCCCCCACCCCAAAAGACCCACTAACCATAAAGCAAAGATCAGAGAAGATAGACTTCACTGGGATTAATAACTTCTGATTATCGAAGGAAAAGGATGAACACCCTAAATGGGCATTTGTCATAAAGAGATAATTCAATGAGAAGAAAATACAACACCCGTTTGAATGCAGTAAAAGTATGTTAATTTTCACGAATAGTCAAAGAGAATAATGAAGACAAGAAGTTGTACATTACCCCATCACACCACAAAAATTAAAACTGTACTCTGCCCAACATCTGAGGACATGGACAGTAATGTGCTGAGGAAAACAGTGTGACCTTCCCAGGGTCAATGTGGAAACTGTAGCCAGAGCTTCAAAAATAGGATCCACTTTGTCCGAAATGTTACCTCTAGCATTTTATGGTAATGAGTAGAAGGCTTCAAAGACACTCATCAGGGTACTGATTGTGGCATTGACAGTTGGAATAATAGTATTCACTGAGAGGTTAAAATTTTGTATCCCCTTACGATGGAATCACATTATACTGTAGAAGAATACTTAAAAACTTGGGAAAATGCCAAAGACATATCTGTGGGCAAAAATACCAATTTCCAAAATGGAAAATGGCTCAGTGTTGCTGGAGCAGGGGAGAGACAGAGAGGTAACAAGACAAGGGGCAAATGACCAGATTTGACCATTCACAGTTGGTAGGGGACTCTTGCACAGCAAACACATATATCTTAGTCACCTTCTCATTGCTGACCCACAATACCTGACACCCATAACTTAAAAGGGGAGAGGTTTATTTTGGTTCACAGTTTTAGAGGATTCAGTCCATAGTCAGCTGGCTCCAAGGCAGGGAGACATGGTAGAAGGGCCTGGTTTAGGGAAGCCAAACCAGGAAGGTGACCAGGAAGCAGAGAAAGCAGGGAAGAGCTGGGGAGGGAGAAGGACCCTTCCAGGGCAAGAGCACAATGACCCACCTCTAACCAGGCCCCACCTCTTAACAGCAAGTCAGCTCTAGGGCTCCCAAGATCCAATAGCCCCAAAGCACCACCTATAAGTGCATGAGGTTACTGGGGACATTTTTTATCTAAACCACAACAATATACAACTCATGCTTGGTACATGGGCTGAGGTCCAGAACACACCTGGAGCTGAGGATCTGAAGACAGGTAGGTAGAAAGGTGTGGGGCAGGCCAGCAAGAGAAAGAAGGAAGGAAGGTGACCTTTGTATGAACTTCCAGCACCTGCTGCAGGCTGTGGGGAATGCAGAGCAACACACCTGTCCACGTGCCTCCCCCAAGGCCTGAGATGGCTGGGGGTCCCCACATTTGTCCTTGGATGAGGACTGCTGTGGTCTCTGGTACCACAGCCTGCCATGTCTGTGTGGGGCTGGTACCACTGCACCAGCCAGGCCTCAGGGTGCAGATGAGGAGAAGCCAGGAGTGAGGAAGAAACCAGAAAAGCCCAGGGCAGGGGCATTTAGGAAGATGGAAGTGTAAATGCAAAGCACTAAACCCTCTCTGAGACCTTCCCACACAGCACACATAACAGCAGTAAGAAACATAACAGCGAGGTCAACCCAGCAGGCTGGAAGGAAGAAAGAAGGGAGGGAGGGAGGGAGGGAGACCTGGCCAGGTAAGGAGGGTCCTGTGGGTAGTATCAGTTCCCATGCAGGCTGGGGAGGTGGACGAGTGTGAGGGTAGTGGAGTCTGCAGCGGTGGTGGGGTGCTCCATCAACTTATGTATTCACGGCAGTGCCAGGCAGTGAATGCCTCACAAAGCCTCCTCCAGCCTTCCTCCCTCGCCGTGAGGATGGTCAAGCGTCTCTGACCTGTTCTCCCCCAATGCCCCTGCCCCACCCAAGCCAGGAGGCATGTCCAGGATGTCATGAGCTCATATGAAGACAGACTTCAAATATCCTACACCACAGATGTGGAACACTTAATTTCTAATATTCAATGTTACTTCCTGCCAAGTTACAAATGGCACCTATTTTTGCCCCTTTTTTTAATGCACTAATGCCTTAAGGGGTCTTTTCTCACTACTGTTTGGTGGTTTCTGCATGTGACAGAGTTTGACAGAACAGATAAAATTACAAGCAAAATTCCTAAACTGTCTCAGAGAGCTGGCAAATGTCACTCGGACACCCTGCACAGTGCCACATTCTTGGGGACATAGAGTGTCTAAAATGGAGCAGCCACCTGTACTCCCTGGGTCTAACTCCAGTCTCGCCTGCTGCAATTTAAGCCCCTGCAATAATATGGTTAGTGGATTCTCAGGGTGTGTCCCAGTAGGATATAAAATGACAAGTGGAAGTCAGAGTGGTACCAAGAAGCTTAACTTAGAAGGTGTGATGAGTGTTTTGGCACCAGTTTAGAGCCCATAATGCTCTAAAATCCAATAGCGAATTTGTAAATCAAATCAAAAGTATGAGCAGCAAGCTTATGCAGGAGAGATAAGTGGGCATGAAATAAAAGAAGGAGAGACATACTGCATTTGGGGCTGAATTTTAAAACGAGCCCATCCTGGAGTGAACTAATCACTTTTTGGCAGAACAGCTTCCTTCCAGCAAGAGCTCCTATGTGGACTATCAGGTGTGATTTGAAATAGTTTCTGCCTTGTATTTCCCTTACCCTGATCTGTTTTAGCTCTGCCATTTTGCTGAGCTCAACCTCTCCTTCTGTGGCACCATCGGGGACAATGGGGTTGATGTCGCCAGAAAACAGCTCCAGGTACAGACTCCCCCCCTGTACCTGCTCTGTGCGTCCCGGCCCTCTGGGGGACACTGTGCATATAACTCAATCTACACAACTGTAGCCGGATGTTTGGATAAAGGTTGGCATCATGTGTGCGGACATCCAAATAGAATTCTTCGCAAAATATTTTTTTGGGAAAAAAAAGTATTTTCAAAACATCAATGGAAAGAAAGACATTCAGGGGCTGTCCAGATGCCCCCATCTCTGCGATGACCCACTTTCGGGGTGGGACAGGCCGGAGGCTTCCTGATGCAGGGAGTGGGAAGCAGTCAGGTGAGCAGTGGGGAGAATGGGACACATACAGGGACACATCTATCACTCCTGTCTCGGGGCCAACAGAAGACCACCATGGACACCAATCACAGGCCATTCTTCCAACTTCAGTCTTGGACCCCTGAGTGAAGAAAGATGTAAATAAACTTGTATCCTTCTGAGAGTGGTGCGTCTGGCCTGGTGGCCACATTTCCAGAGAGCCCCTGCTTGGTCTCAGGGAGCACCTGGTCCCTTGTGTGACACTTTAGGCCTGGAAGGTGGTGTTTGAAGTTTAAGATCCAGATCTCCCTGAATTGAATGTTCCAGTGTCCCAACCACAACTGCTCTGTACAAAACCCAGGCGTGAGCAAGAAACACCAACAAAAACTGTTGGAGGGAAAGTAAACTGGTACAACCACTTTGGAAATCAGTGTGGAGATTCCTCAACCAAAACTAGAAAGTCCATTTGACCCAGCTGCTCCCCTTCTAGATGCCTTCCTGAAAGAGTTAAAGACATCACATTACAGTGATCCGTGCATACTGGGGTTTATTGCAGCACTATTCATAATAGCTAAATCTTGGAAGTAGTCTCCATGTCCATCGACAGATGAATGGATAAAATGTTTATATACAATGAAATACTACTCTGCCATAAAGAAGGATAAACTTGAGTCATTTGTAGGAAAATGGATACACCTTGAGACCACAATGTTAAGTGAAATAAATCAGACACACAAGCTCAAATACCACGTGGTTTCTCTTATATGAGGCAGTTATATGAGCATAAATAAAGAGCAAAATAAAATATAGGTAGTAGAAAACAGGAAGATAGGTCTTTTGTAAATGAGAAGGGGAGCAAGAGATGAAAGAAGGGGAGAAAGAGGAGGGGAAGGGGACATAAAGAGAATTGAGATGTGTCATATACATGTACTGGCTCCCCACAATGAAGGTGAGTATTATGTACTGCAACATGTACTAAGAAAATTAAATAATAAATTTTAAAAACTGACCAAAAGCAAAAACCACCAATAAATTAAGAGGACAAGCTTCTGCTCATCCCAGACCAGAGCATTTGGGGAAGCCATTCATCAGGGCCACCCTCCATAGCTGAGATTCCTGTGCCGGTAAGTGCGTGGGTCTCTTCCCCATGTGATCCTGCTCTCCTCTTCCCTTTCCTGCCCTGCGCATGTTCCCTCCTTCTCTCCCGGGTCCCTCTGTGCTAGTTTTATAAACAGCGCATCTCCCCAGCAGCTTCCTAGGTGTGCCTCATCCTCCTGTGGAATCAAAAGACGTTCCAGGACGCAGGCCTTGATTTATGTTTCGTTCCGGTGGCATCTTCAGCATCCTGTGCAAGGCGCACAGCAGGAGCCCAATGAGTATTTGTTGATTAATGAGACTTAAGCCATGAAAGACAGCCCTCTTCGGGGAGCTCTCTCCGTGAAGTGGGTCAATTAGCTTGTCTGCGCCCCTCCTGACTGATGGGATATTGTGAATTACTCATGTCTACAATCAGCAGATTCGAGTACTCAGCATTGCGAAGAGCTTTCTGCTGGTCCAGGCTAACAAAAATAGCCGTACAGTAAACTCTCATTATGCAGGATGATGAGGCGGGATATTCTAATTAATTAAACATTCTGGTCACTAAAGGGTCGTCTCTCCACCAAAGACCACCTTTTACAAAGTGAGAATATAAGATATACTTCGCATTAAAATTATACCGAATGTGATATAATTGCACCACCTAAAAATGATCTAAAAGACTCATCTGGGATCCTCTGCAGCTAATGTGGGGCTTGGATTTGGGGAGAAAATTTGCATTCTGATAGATACAAGTTTCGCAGCAGGCTGAGGTCTCTCTAGACCGCAGGACGGCCACATAAGTCCCCTTCTATACGTTCCAGGGCTGGCACAGGCTGCTGTGTCTAAAGCTATCACTCAGTACACAGACTTCTTGGCTGCTTTCTGGAAAAAGGGTAAGCTGAAGAATATCATTTCTGGATTTGAAAGTGAAGGAGAAGACAGTTTGGAAGGAAATTTCGAGTGAGTTTAAGCTTTCTACAGTCAGGTTTTAGTCTGTTTTGCAGTATGTCTTTTTTTTTTTAATTTTTTTTTTTTTTTTTTTTTTTTTTTTTTTTTTTTTTTTTTTTTTTTTTTTTTTTTTTTTTTTTTTTTTTTTTGGTGCTGGGAATCGAACTCAGGGCCCTGTGCTTGCCAGGCAAGCACCCTAACCACTGAGCTAAATCCCCAGCCCCCAGTATGTCTCTTTTAACTCTTCCCTTTTGGTCACACACATTTCTAGCCATTTCAACGCAAGTTGATGTGGACAAAACTAAATTTAGAAGTATCTTTATAGAGCTCTTAAGCATTTTAAATTTATTCATTCAAAGATTCTCTAATGAACACAAATAACATATCAACTGTGGTTTCTAGTTTGTTTTTGTTTGGAAAATTTAGGTTTCTTTATGCATATATGCTCAGAAGTCATTGAATGAGTCTATTTTTGAACAAGGAAAATAACATTACAGCATAACTCAGCAGATCCCTGGGTCTGACAAGTGCCTCATGAATGGTGAGTGCCTGTGATCGTTTTGTGCAAACCCAGCCCAGCCCCACACCCAGAGGGCTTTTAATTATTATTGTCTAACTGTCTAGGGCAGGACCCAGGTGTCACAGTGTTAAAAATCTGAGAGATTCTAACCAAAATTAAGACCTAAGCATGTGGTATAGAGAAAAGCTGAGCTTCTAAATTTAAACTATTAAGATGAGACGTGACTGTCCTGCCTGCCCAGGAGAAGAGGCCCCTCACCTGTCTTGGGGAGGAAAATCTATGGGGCATTCCCAGGCACTGAGGACCCCATGCCAAATACCGTGGAAACTTTGCTTGGATTCCACTTCTCTGACCCCAGTTTTGCTGCCTCCCCAACCTGGACACACGGGTTGTCATCCCAAACCTTAAAGAAAAGTGTATGGACAATGCCCTCATCTCTCTATTAATTGAGAAGTGGGTAAACGCCTCATAAAAGCCCTGGATGCGGAGACATCTCATCACTGGTTCCCACATACTTACACGGGGCCCGCAGGTCTGCAGGCCAGATAACATCTCAGTCCACGTCTGGAAGAAGAGGGCACCTTTATATTTGCATCACAAACACGTTTTACATACTCAGATATTCCAAGCATCTCTCATTTCAGCAGGTGAGAAGACAATGCCAGTCACCCAGGTAACACACAGAGCTGAACTAGATGCCAGTGGTGAGGTCTGCAGGGCTTTGATATAACTGCTGCAATTAGGGCCCTGAGGAGCAGCGGCTTGTCTAGTCTTTATGAGGCACACACTGCGTACTAATCCCCGGTCTGCACCATGCCCATCAGCACTGGGCACAGCTGCACATTCATTTTTAAAGGGACAACTTCTGTTCTACAGAACAAATTTGAAATTTCTCATCTCTTCCTCCCAAGGTTTGTAACTTGAAAGAGGCACCCAGGTAACATTCTGGGTTGCCATACGCAGTGGGGAAGGAGCTACGCCCTGACGGCCTGTACCCGGTGCATGCAGGTTTGCAACTCTGCTTCCCAGCTCCGTGGTGGAGAGTGTGCATAGTCGTGCTCAGCAATGTCTACTCGAGGAGCAGGGCCTCACGTCCAGGCACCAGCGGGCTGAGGTTAAACCTCCATCACGCAGCACAGCTAGTTCTTCGCCCTGGTGGGAAAGGGCAGAAACACAGCAGGCCTCAACGAAGCCAGAGGCACGCATACCAGGGTGTTAGGTGTCTTTTCCTTGCACCTAGAACCTATTGAAGAGTCAGGCTCAATGATTTCTCAATTCGAAGGCTTCCAAGAATGCAGTCATTGTGCATTGCGATCGACCCTCCAAGGAGAAAGGTGAGGCCATCAGAAGTTCTGAGGTGCAAAACAACCTGCACATATGGTCTCTCCTATTTTAAATAATATGATCCAGTACTTTGGCAATAGTCTGTTTCAGAGAGAGCTTTGGGAAGCAAACAACATATTTAAATAAATGAACTGTTTCATGAAATGAGGAGAGGTGAATTTCACATTGGCATCACGAAAGATGAATATCGTCAATTCATTAAGTGCGTGAATGTATTGTACACCACCACACATGGGGCACAAGTCACACCTGAGAAGGGACCAAGTTCTGGTTGGGAATGGTTCCGAGGAGCACAGACCCCAATTATACAAAACCCCAGTTATTCCCTGCATGTCCCCTGCATTGGCTATCATTTATCTGGCATTTATTTTTCTAGCACTGAGCTCATTGCTAAGCAGAACCAAACAAATCTTAGAGAGTGGCCCATCCTCAGAGTGCTCTAAACCTGCAGGGAACCGTGAGATGGATGAGTCATGGGACAACATGCAGGTGTACATGAGCTCCAGGAAGATGACACTGTGACAAACACAGGACAGTACAGCAAGGAGGACAGGACAGGAAGCCGCCAGCATCGCCTTCACTAAGGGCTGGTGTGGGACCATGCGGCGTTCAGGGCTGCCCATTTCTCGTGGGGAGCAGCACACAGGACAGTGGCACTCCAGCAGGGGTGGGCAAGGGGTCACAGTTAAAACACCACAGGGAGGTCTCCCGGTCCCGCCCATAGAGAGGCCCTTTCCTTGGGTATGTCCTGCATTCTGAGGTGGAGGGTTTCTAAGCCAAGGATGACCAGTGCGAGGCATCCAGCGCCACTTGCCGTTCTGGCCCCGGCTGGCCTTGGCTGTGTGGCCTGGGCCCTGGATGTCAGCTCTGTGGGCTGGGGAAGCTGCTGAGTCGCCTCCGGTCCCCCAGAGATGTGGGGGCCACTGGACCCTACTTAGGAGTCTCTGGGCAAACTGTTTCACTTTGTCCTCAATTCTGCCCATTTACTGCGCCACCCAGCACTTCTGGATCCCTTTCTCAGGACCCAAAGGGACGTCTAAGTTCCCTTCCCACCCGGCGAAGGCCAGAGAACAGCCCCAGGCTCCGCTTCCACCACCCACCCGCTGGCCCAGAGCACTGCAGCACTGTCCTGGATGTGGTCTTGGCAGTGTTCCTGCCTGTGACAGATCCTCCCCATGCCACCCTTCAGGACACAAGGGCTGTGTCTGCTGCGACAGTCACCCTCCTGCCCTCCTCCCACACCTGTGCTCAGGAGTGAGCTAACACTAAATTCTCACCACAGCCCCAGTGCTCCATATGTGAGTGGGAATAAGGGACTTTAGAGATTTCCTCCCGTTACAGAGCCTGGACTTCATGACCACCTTCTCATTCTAGGGTCCTACCCGAGATGTCAGAAGCTGAACTTGTCCTTCCCCCTGCCCCCTCCAAATCGTCACAATCCTGGTCCTCTCGGGCAGAGACAACACCCGGAGAGGGCAAAATGCACAGGAAGGAAGAGCAGAGGACAATGGTGGATGAAAATCTATCACTAAATATTGCCAAATGTTTGCTACATTTACCTGATTTAGATCTGTTACCCTATTACAGGGGTTCCCCAGCAGGGCTCCATGGAGGGACAAGTTCTGAACTGGAATTTAAGGATGAGTAGACCAGAGTGGAAACTAAGGGGAGGGCAGGGTGTACAGGCGAGCAGAGGCACATTCTAAGAAATGCTTAGAATGGAAAGGATAACCCGCCTGAGCAGAGCTTTGTACACAGACCTGGAAGCCCATCTGAACTCTCTGTGTATGTGGACCTAGCACCATAATTTTCTAGCCAGCAGACAACCGGTTTTGGAAATGGTTACCATGAGCCGTGTCAAACAAATGTTCAACAAGCACTCCAATAAACAAAGACTCAACTAAACAAACCACCTACTGTTAGCACTGGGGTTATGTCAGGAATGGTAAATACAGTTAAAAAAGAACCACAAATTACCTAATAAACAGCCATGCTGAGCTCAGGCACAGTTCTTCAAACTCCGAACGTGGATTCTTTCCGCTGTACAGCATGACTCTCTCTTGGTCAGCGTCCCCTGAATCCTGGAAATCAGAAAACTGTGGGTGTGGCCCTGCTTAGCAGTTGGGATGGACTTTGACACCACATGGCCACTACATTGCTCAATTAACTACTCCATGCCCTGGATGTCACACCCATAGGTCAGAGTGTGCACATCTGGGCACAGATTCTGTGTGCTGCTGCTTAACAGCCAGTTGCCACCTACTTCCTTTTTTCTTGGATGGATTGTGGTTAGGGGTAGAAAGAGAGCTTGGTCCCAGGCAGCCTACAGGCAGGGGGCTTAAAACTCAAGCCTTGGGCTATGGGAGGCCACAGCTGCACTGCAGGTCCTTCCCAGGAACTGCACGGTGTGGACGAGGAGGGGACAGTGGATGTGTCCCGGACTCTCCTTTGGGTGCTCAGTGTCTGTCTGGCTCTTCCCAGCATCCTGTCTGGCGCAGGCCCAGGTCCCTGGATTCCCGTGTTCCAGTTTCCTGCCAGGACGATTCCCACACCTGCCATCACTCAGGCCACCAGCAAGGTTGGCAGTGACTAAGACAACAGCTACTTAGAGAAGCCGAATCACAGTTACTCCATCAGTGTGTATTCAGCTGCATACCAAATGTCCAAAAGTTTTGTAAGTGACACTGTGCCATTTTACATGCTCACCAGAAGTGTATTAGAATTCCAGTTTCCCTTGTTTAAAATGCTACACTTTTACACCTGTGATGACTGTGTAGTGGTGTCCCACCATGGATTATTGGCATCTTTCTCATGACTATGACATTGAGCACCTCTCAGCACCTCTCTGCGAGATCACCTGGCCATTACTCTATCCTCCTGCAGTGTGACCGCGCCAGTCTTTTTTGTCCATTATTTAAAATAAGTTATTTATTTTATCAGTGAGTATAGGGGTTTTGGCTCGGTGCACGTCCTTATCATCTATGTGTATTAAGAATATTTTCTCCCAGGTAGACCTGCTTATCTTTTAGTTAGCAGGTTTTTTCCAGTTTGTTATATCTAATTATTTTGTTTTTCTTTTGTGAATATTATTTAATGTGTCCTTGTCCAAGAAAACTTTTCCTACCTCCAAATGGATATATTCTCCCATTTTTCTTTAAAAACTTTGTAATTCAGGTTTTACTTCTATGCCTATGATCGTTTCAAATTAATATTCATTTATGAGTTAAGCTAAGTTCCTTTTTGGGGGGGTGCATGAGTTCTATGTATACATGGGTATCAAGTTATTCCAGTAACATTTGTTGAAAAGACAAGACTTACTTTCCCCATTGTATTTTCTTAGATCCCACCAGCATTAGTGTGGTCTCAAGAAGCGCTACTATGTTTCATTGTTCCACTTGCCTGTTACACAAACACCAGCTTGACTACTAGACTCCTAATGAGTCACGAATTCAGCTATCACAACTGTTTTGGCTACTCTGTATTCTTTGCGTTTCTATATCAGTTGTATAACTGTCAGAATCAATTATTTAAATTTTTATGGTATTAGGGTTGAAATTGTGTTGAAAACTATAGATCAAATGAGAGAGGACTGCCAACAATTCATGAACATGGTATATCTCTTCCTTTATTGAGATATTCCTTATTTTCTTCCTGCAGTGTTTTATAGCTTTCAAGGTAAATATGTTGTATGTCTTTTGTTAACTTTATTTATAAGTAGTTCATGCTTTTTTGGGATATTATTACACATGAATATTTTAAATTTTCCATTTTCATTGCTAATAAATAAATAGAAGTCCAAGCATGTTTTGATTTTTGACCATTATCCTGAGACTCCATTAAGTGTACATATTTGTCCTAATAAGCTTTTGTTGTTTTGTTGTCAATAATTTAGAGTTTCCCGTGTAAATAATCATGTCTATGAAAAGGACAGTTTCCTTCTGCATTTCTAACCTGTAGGTTGTTTTTTTTTTCTCGTGTCTTTCTACACTAGCTAGGTTCTGTAGTACAATGTTGAATGGAAGTGACGATAGAGGTATTCTTGCCTTGTTCCCAATCTTAGGGGGAAAGCATTCAGTCTTTCAACATTAAGTATTGTGTTACAAGAAGGCTTTGGTTGATGCCCTTTATCATACTGAGGAAGTTCCTCTCTATTTCTAGTTTCCTGAGCGTTTTTGTCTTGAATGGATTTTAATTTTTGCCAAGTGCTTTTCTACACTGAGAAAAATGTCACTTTTTTCTTTATTTAATTACTACATGGATTATTTTTGTTTTCAACCATTAAACCAACTTTATATGATAAAGCTCACTTGGTCATATTATCTTTTTTATGTATTTGGATTCAGTGTACTAATATTTTGCTAGAAATTTCAGAATCAGTGTTAATAATAGATACCAACCTATAATTTTCTTTTCCTGTGATACTTTTGTCAGGTTCGATGTCATATTTATGTTGCTTGTCGCAACGATACTGGAAAATATTCTTTCTTTCTCCGTTTTAGAAGACAATATTATAGGATTGTTAATATTTCTTCCTTTGGTGTTTGAAAGAATACATCAGTGAAAGACCATCTGAGCCTTTCTTACCTTTGTGGAAAATTATTTTGGTAGGAAGTTTAGGTCTTTGATAGAAATAAAACTATTTATACTTTTTCTTCTATCTTGAGTTATTTTTAGTAAACAGATTTTTTTGAGAAATTTGTCCATTTTAATTTGTTATTTATTGATAGATTGTCAATAAATCCATCAAATGCACTGGCAACAAGTTGTTTAAAGTATTTCTTTTACTTTTGATGTCTACATGTGGAAGTTTCACCCATCTTTCATTAGTAATATTGTTAATTTATGTTTTCCCTCTTTTCTGAATTATTCTTAGCAAAGGTTTATGAACTGTATTTTCAGAAAACCAAGTTAGGCATTGTTTATTGTCCATTGGCTTTGTCTATTCCTATTTTATTTATTTCTGCTCTAATCTCCATCATGTCCTTCCTCCTCATTGCTTTGCACTTAATACATTCATTTTCTTTCTAATTTCTTAAAGTGGAAAGTTAAATCATTGATTTAAATTATATCTCTTCTAAAATAAGCATTTTGGAGTTATAAATTTTCCTCTAAGTACTTCTTTAGTTATAGTCCATAAAAATTTTATATGTAGTATTTTCATTTTCATTCAATTTGAATTATTTATTTTTCCCATCGAAATTTCATCTCTGGTGTCTGGAATTTATTAAAACTCATGTAACATAAAAATATATGGGGCTTCTCTAGAACTCCTATTTTTACTGATTTCAAATGCAGTTCCACTGTGGTCAGAAGACACACTCTAGGGCAGTCTGAAACATATTCAGAGCTGTTTTCTGACTCAGTCTTTGTATTTCCTCCTGATCAGCACCGCACCCACATGTGAAAATGACGTCAATTTTGCAGTGTTGGGGGAAATTTCCACAAGTGCCAGTTAAGTCATTTAAATTTATGGCCTAAGTACAGCGGTGCCTCGGTTCATGAATGCTTCTGTTTGTGAACAATTTGGTTCACAAATGAAAGCATTCGACAAAATTTTGTTTTTGTTTGCAAACTCTACATTGGGTGACAAACACAACTGCAGCCATCTTTCCCACACAAACACAAATGTGGCCATCTTTTACAAAATTGCAGAACAAATTACATTCGTGAATCAAGGTACCACAATACTGTACATATTTATAAATAATTATAGTGGTAATTTATAATTTAGATACTATATTCTTACTGATTTTTGTCTAACTGGCTTATAAATTATTGAGAACAAGATTTTAAAGTTCCTTTTTCTCTCTCACTCTCTCTCTCTCTTTTTCCATGCCTTCCTCCCTCCCTCCTCTCATGGGGGGGTGTTTCATGTGTTTAGAATGTTTAGAAGCTTTGTTACTAAGCTTCTACAAAATTTTAACTATCATATCTTCTTGATCTAACTTTTTATTACTGTATTCTTCTTTATCTTTGGTAATATTCTTTGTCTTGAAGTTCGTCTAGTGTTACTGTAGCAATTCTGGCTCTGCGTGTGTGTGTGCGTGCACACACTTTAAGTCTAGTCATGTCTTTGCAGTTCATTTCTCTGGCTGGAGATTTAGCTCAGTAGTTAGAGAGCTTGCCTAGCAAGTGTAAGGCCCTGAGTTCAATCCCTAGCATCAAAATAAATAAATAGGGGCTGGGGATTTAGCTCAGTGATTAGAGTGCTTGCCTTGCAAGCACAAGGGCCTGAGTTCGATCCCTGGCACCACAAAAATAAATAAATAAATAAATAAATAAATAAATAAATAAATAAATAAAGTTCATTTCCCTAGTCAACCTTGCATTTTTATTCAGTCTGAAAATCTGCCTTGCGTTTGCTGTATTAATTCATTTGTATTCCTTCTAATTATTAATATGGTTGAATTTACACCATTTGTTTTCTGTTTCTCCTTTTCTCTTTCTCCACCTTCTTATGGATTCACCAAAGATTGTTTTGCAGTCCACTTTAATTCCTGTGCTTATTACTTTTAAAAACTCACTAGTTGTTTAGGAATTACAATATATATCTATTATCTAGTTCACTCTATTTATATTTAATATTGTATCATTTCATTTAAATAGACTTTTCAACAATGTACAGTTCCACCCGCCACATGCTGCTGTTTTCTTATGTATTATACCTACATGCAAAATAAGTACTGAAATACAGATTTTATTTATACCTTGTATCTTTAAAAATTCTTTGGTTCACTTTAAAAATGTAAAGAGGGAAAATACTGGTAGAGTCTTTTGTGTTTGTCCACATATTTACAATTCCCAGTGACCTTCAATGCATCCTCAAGATCCAATTACTGCCTGTTATTTCTCTTTATCCAGAATTTTCTTAGCATTTCTTGTAGTACAGTCTGCTGGATATAAGTTACCTTAGTACTTACTTATCTGAAATATTTTGCTCACATTTTTACAATGTTATTGATATTTCATTTAACCTAATATAATCCAAAATAATATCATTTCAACATTCAATAAGTAGGACAAAATCATTACTCATATAGTTTATCTTAGGCTTATGAAGTCTCTAAAATCTTGTGTGTTTTATATCTACATCTCCATTCAGATTCCTGACACCTTCTTGCTCAGCAGTGTTCAGTAGCAGCTTCTGAAGTGGACAGCACAACCCAAGAACATTTCTTTGCCTTCAATTTTTAAGACTAATTTTAGGCATGAAATTCTAGGTTGACAGACTTCATTGCCTCATGTTAAAAATGTCATTCCATTGTCTTCTGATCTCTCTCATTTCTGGTAAAAAAAAAAAAGCTGACATTTGTATAATCACTTTCTATATGTAGCATGCCATTTTCTTCTGACTACTTTTTTAGCATTTTATATTTATATTTGGACTTCATTAACTTGAGTATGATACGCCTGGATGTGCCTTGATTATATTTATCCTGCTTGGCACTCTTTGAACTTCTTGGATTTGTAACTTGATGTCTTTAATCAAACTTAGAAAGTTTTGGGGATGACTCTTCAAAACAATTTCCCTGCTCCATTGTCTTTTGGAATTTGAATTAGACTCCTGTTAGACGACTCAGTCTTGCTCCACAGGCCCCTGGGGCTTTGCTCATTGTCATCAACATGTTCTCTGTTCTTTGGAAATAATAATATTTCTCTGTTCTCAAGTGCACTGGTTCTTCCTTCTTCTGGGAAGTCAATTTCTGTAAACTTTTCCTTTCTCTTGTTGACATCTACTGTCTAACATGCCCATTTTTAGTCCTGCGTGGGCTTCCCTTTCTGATCATTAAGTATGCATTCACTTCCTTTAAGTTCTTTCATGCACTTGATTCACTATGTGAAAACCTCTGCCCACTGCAACATCTGGCTTACTTGGGTGGGTGCTGCTTCCAGCTCCTTCTTTCTTACATTGATGCATGTTTTCTTGTTTCTTCCCATGTCTAGGGTTTTGTTGTTGTTAAACACAAGTTGTGACTAAAACATCACAGAGTCTCTGGGTTCTTGTGTGCTCCCGTGAATAATGACTTTTATTTTAGCAAGCAGTTCACTTGGCTGAACTTGAACCCTGTGCTTTCCCATAAACAACAGCTGTCCATTGAGTTCTATTGGCTTCCAGATGTGGATTTTGTACCCTATGTCCCATACACAAGCACACTTCAGCAGTCAGCCAGTGCTTGGATGGATTTTACATGTAGATTTGGGCCACACTTTCCTCTGGATTTCCCCTCTGCCCTTCTAGATGAGCTGCCAACCCTGAATTCTCTGTTCCAACACCTTGGTCCAAGAACACTGCAGCTCTCTCCTGCGTGGGTTGGAGAGTCACTAGGTAAAAAGTTGTGAGCTGGAAACTTTACTCAGAGTGGTGCCTGTATTCCAAGTACAGCCTTCCCTCCAGCTTCCACATGCTATCAGTCCCTCTCTGGGGCATGTGCATAGTGGGGTGGTGGACACAGAGGACTGCGTGGCTGGTGAGTTGTTCGGGTTCAGATGTCCCCCATGAGAGGGTGATTGGCTGGTTGCCATCTTGGAGAGCGGCCCACTGAGGTCAGAACTCAGAGAAGCTCCATCTAGTGGCTCCAAGTGTCAGGGCAAGGGCAAGTTGGCAGGAGGTCAAGGAGCTGAGGTCAAGCTGGCAGGAGACACACACGGTGTGTTGCTGGCTGAACAATTCAGGTTTCAACCTCACAGCCAGAAACCAGTCTGAACTTCAGTAGAATTAAAGGTGCAGGTTTTCCAGGATTATCCACCACCCTGCCATAAATCTACTGCAAGGATTAATCCACACGGATCTGGGCCTGCCCACTTTGTCTACCAGTGACAGCAGAAACATGCCCTGAAGTAGACTTTTATTTTTCTTCTTTTCTTCCATTTTTTTCTCTTTTTCCCCTCTATTTCTTTTCCTTTTTTCTTGTTTTTTTTTCTTGTTTTTATATGAGTATGAACATTATTTCTAGATTTGTTGCTACTGTTTTGTTCTGTTTTTGTTTTATTTCTTCCTTCTCTCTTTCCCATCTGTCTTCTTCATCATTTTCCCAAAGTTTGTATAATCATCCTTTGTCCTCCAAACTTGCCTCTCATCTCTTTCTCTTCTTCTATTTCTGTATTTTTCCCCCAATCCCTTTTGAATTTTCTCCCCTGAGAGTAAAAATTGCCACATTGAGGGTGTACTTACTGTATACAATTTTTTGGTTTGTTTTAGATTTTGTTATATAATCACAAATCTAGTTCATATGTTTAAAGGTGGCAAATTAATAGTTACCGCTGTGTCATTTTTTAGGCTGTATTTGATGCTGTTTCACTGATTGTACTACTTTACCCAAGGTGACATAATTGTTCTAATCAGCTGTTCTTCCTTGTGTGCCAAGACTGAGATTGCCTGAGAGTTATAAACAATACTATAGGCCAGTGTCAAAGAACCAAGGGCTAGGCCAAATAGACAGCAATGTCTCATCCCTAATAAATTGAAGAGGTAGGATCTTGCAACAGACTCAAAACCCAAAAGCCAGCTACACCTGGAAGACACCACTGAGAAGTAGTCATTTCCAAAGGGTTCTTGATACTAGCACTAAAACTACCTGCCATAAGCAATTTACAAGCATCAATCGAGGAATTAAACTTAAAAAATGGAAAATGAGTTCCTCATATAGCCTAGATATTAGTCCTTTGTTAGAACAGCTGGCAAAAATGTTTTCCCACTCTGTAGGTTGTCTCTTCACTCTGTTGGTGGTTTCTTTTCTTTTTTTTTTTATTCTGTGCAAAAGCTTTTTAATAAGATGAGATCCCAGTTGTTGATTCTTTATGATATTTCTTGGGCAGGTTTTGTTCATAAAGTCTTTGCCTACACCTGTGTCTTGAAGAGTTCTACCTATTCTATCTTGCAGCAGATTTAGTGTTTCTGTTTCAATATATAAATGAGAAGACACATAAGGAAGACATGACCCCAGATTTCTAGCTCGCTAAAGGCAAACCCAGGAGGCAATGAGGTGGAACAAATTGAAAGCCACCCACCTGGACTCTTGGAAGTGGTAATAAAGCAAATGAATGAAGCCCTAGAAAAAAATCAAAGAAGAAATAATTTCTCAGATAACTACAGAGATGGTGATGAGAATGAAGGACATAATTAGTGACTACAGATTAAAAAAAACATAGAGTATCTTAGGAAAATGATGGAAACCATGAATACCCAACATAGGAAAGAAATGGAATCCATGAAACAGATTCAAACAGATATCTGGAAGATTAAATATTCCATTCAAAGTATAGGCAGCAGAATGAACCAATGAGAGGACAGAATATCAGATATAGAAGACAGGATTGCGGTTAGCAATCATGAGAAGAAAGTGTTCTTAAGAATAGCAAGGGACCATGAAAAATCAATCCAACAGCTGCTAGATGATGCAAAGAAGAATAACATAAAACTTATCAGAGTCAATGAAAAAGCAGGAGATAGCACAAAGGACAAAATATCTGTTCACAGAAATAATGGCAGAAAACTTCCCAAGTATGAAAAGAAGAATGTGTCATAGATAAGTGAGGCATATAGAACTCCAATTAGCCATGATCCAAAAAAAAAAAGTCCACCCCAAGGCATCTAATAATCAAAATTCCAGAAATGCAACACAAGAACCAAATATTGAAAACTGTTAGGGAAAAGAAACAATTCACCTACAAAGGAAAGTGCATCAGAATCACAGCCAACTTCTCAACACAAACTTTCAAGGCAAGGAGAGCTTGTAGTGAAGTATTTCAAGCCCTAAAAGAAAACAACTTCCAGCGCATATTGATGTACCCTGCAAAACTATCTTTCAAAATTGATGGACAAGCAAGATACTTCCATGACAAGGAACACCTGAAGAAATTCATGACCACCAAACCACCAGCACTCCAAAATGTTCTGAAAGACATTCTAGAAAAAGATAATGAGGACTACAACTTTATGAACCCCAACAGAATAAATCCACCAAGCAAGCCAAGTAAATAAACAGGCGGAAAAGAGAACCAACAACAGGAAAATAACATGACAAGGATAAGTCAATACATACCAGTTATAACCATCAATGTAAATGGTCTCGATTCACAGATCAAAAGAAATAGATTGGAAAAAATAGATTAAGAAGCAAGATCCAACAATATGCTACATACAAAAAGAAATTCATAGACTGAAAGACAAAGAATGGAAAACAGTACTTCTTGTGACAGAAACCCGGAAAAAAACAGGGGTAGCTATTCTATTTGCAGACAAATTGGATCTCAAGCCAAGACTGATTAAGAGAGACAAAGGTCACTACATTCTTGTAAAGGGAACACCCCAAGAGGAGCAGATAACAATCATAAATAAATATGTACCAAATACCAGCACACCCAACTATATAAAACAAATATTAATGGTCATGAAAAACCAAATAGGTACTAATACAATTGTAATAGGAGACTTTAATACGCCACT
The DNA here is from genome assembly GCA_004026905.1 of Hystrix cristata. Classification (NCBI taxonomy): domain Eukaryota; kingdom Metazoa; phylum Chordata; class Mammalia; order Rodentia; family Hystricidae; genus Hystrix; species Hystrix cristata. The sequence goes on along the minus strand of PVJO010005610.1, from coordinate 66,326 downwards.
ATCACAAATAGGCAGATCAACTAGACAAAAAATTCAACAGAGAAATATTAGAACTGAACCAAACTTTTGAACAAATGGACTTTGTAGATGTCTACAGAGTGTTCCACCCCACAACATCAGAATACACATTATTCTCAGCTGCACACGGGACTTTCTCCAAAACAGGCCACATACACTAGCTCATAGAACATGCATAAGTAAATGCAAAACAACTGAAATTATCCCATATATATTATCAGGCCATAGTGCAATGAAATTGGATATCAATGGCAAAAGGAACCACAAAAGCTTCATAAACACATAGAAAATAAATACCCTCCTGAACAACCAATAGCTCACAGATGAAATTAAAGAAGAAACTGTACAGTTTCTACCATTGAACAATAATGCCAGTACAACTTACCAAATCTTATGGAATACGAAGAAAGCAGTCCTACATGGGAAATTCATAGTGGTGAATTCCCACATCAGAAAAACAAAGCAAGCTCAAATAAACAACCTAATGTTGAATAATCTCAAGCTTCTAGAAAAAGAGCAAGTCAAGCCCAAAGCTCATACAAGAGAGGAAATTATAAAGAGCAAGTGGAAATTAATGCAATTGAATCTAAGAAAACAATACAAAGAATCAATGAATTGAAGAGTTGGTTCTTTGAAAGATTAAATAAAATTGACAAACCCTTAGCTAACCGTGTCAAAAAGAAGAAAAGACTCAAATCCATGCAATTAGGAATGAAAAGGGTGAAATCACAACAGATCCTGCAGAAATCCAGATCATCAACACCTATTTAGAGAATCTGTATTCTAATAAGATTGAAAATACAGAAGAAAAAGACAGATTCCTAGATACATATGAATTACCAAAACTGGATCAAGAAGATATAAAAATTCTAAATAACCCAATATCAGCCACTGAAATTGAAGAAGTAATTAAAAAACTACCAACAAAGAAAAGCCCAGGTCTTGATGGATTCATTCCTGAATTCTACAAGAAATTTAGAGACGATTTAATGCCACTAATTCTCAAACTCTTTAGCGAAATTGAAACAGAAGCAACACTCTCAACTTCATTCCTGGAAGCAAACATTACCCTGATACCAAAGCCAGAGAAGGAGCCAACCAAAATAGAGAACAACAGGCCAGTCTCATTAATGAATATAGATGCAAAAATCGTCAATAAGATACTGGCAAAGAGAATGCAACAAATCATCAAGAAGATTATACACCATGACCAAGCAGGATTCATTCCAGGGACGCAGAGATGGTTCAACATACAGAAATCAAGAAATGTGATATGCCATATTAACAGAGCCAAGAACAAAAACCATATGATCATTTCAATAAATGCCAAAAAAGCATTCGACAAAGTCCAACACCAATGCCAGTTGTGTGTCGGTTTTTGTCTAACTTGTGGACTAAGACTTAATGAACAGGTGCAAAAAATATCCTCTTTTACAACCCAAAATTCATTGTTCAGTATGAGTTTTGACACATATAAGGAGGAATATTACTGCCAGGTGCAAGTCTGTGATCCTGGGACTCCTGAGGCTGAGGTAAGAAGGGTGAAGTATGGAATATGCAGTGAGGCTGCCTCAGAAAACAAAGCAAAAACAAAAAATTTTGATAACCTAATACAGGTTAAAGTGATGGAAGGTGCTAATACTTTAAGTTTTGTTCTGAGACTAAAGTTAATTATAAAGCACAAGATATGAGCAAAAATCTCAGCTCTATAGATTTAGTATTCCAATTTTTCTTCTTTTTTAAAGACTTCTGTCTTGAACATGGGACTGGAGTTGAAGATGTGTCTTACCGTGTTTGGATCATGTTTGTTTAAATGTAGTAAGTAACATCAGACTTAAATTTCCACAGATTTTAATAAGAAAAAAAAGTCCAATGCCCATTCACAACTGAAAAAAAAAACTTACAGAAAATTAGAATAGATGGTCTTTATCTCAGTCTGACAAACCAACAGCCAACATCATAATAAACTGTCAAAAACTTAAAGCTTTCACTCTAAAATCAGGACTGAGACAAAGATGTCCACTATCACCACTCTTTTTTCAATATAATTCTGGAAACATTAGCCAAGAGAAAGAAATAAAAGTAATAAGGAAAGGAAAGGAAGAAGTCAAATTACCACTATTTGTGGATGACATGATACTCTATATAGAAGACCCCAAAAACGCCACCAAAAGACTTTTAGATTTCATAACCAAATTTTTCGGCATAGCTGGATACAAAGTTAACACTCAAAAATCAATAGCATTCCTGTACACAAATAACAAACTCACTGAGAGAGAAATTAGGAGAAAAGTACATTTTGCAATAGCTTCCCCCCAAAAAAGAAGTACCTAGGAATCAATCTAACAAAGGAGATTGAAAATACAATATTCTGAAAAAAGAGATCAAAGAAAATCTTAGAAAATGGAAAGATATCACTGTTCTTGGGTAGGAAGAACCAATATAGTGAAAATGGCCATAATCCCAAAATTTTTATACGGATTTAATGCAATCCTAATCAAAATACCAATAGCATACCTTGCAAAATTAGAACAGAATTAGAGAAAACAATCCTAAAATTTGTTTGGAACCAGAAGAGACATAGAATAGCAAAAGCAATACTAGGCAACAAAGGAAAGGCAGGGGACACCACAATCCCTGACCTGAAATTATATTACAAAGCTACTGTAATTAAAAAAAAAAAACTATGTGGTACTGGCAAATAAAATAGACCCGAGGATCAATGGAACAGATTAGAAAATGCAGAAACGATGCCAAACACACTCAGCCAACTTACCTTTGACAAAGGAGCCGAACACCTTCACTGGAAGAAAGCTAGAATCTTTCATAAATGGTGCTGGAAAAACTGGCTTTCTATACACCAAAGATTAAAACTAGACTCATAGCTCTCATGATGCACTAAACTAAAATCAAAATGGATCAAAGATCTAAATATTAAAACAGAAACACTAAGTCTGCTGGAACATAGAATAGGTGGAATTCTTGAAGACACAGGTGTAGGCAAAGACTTTATGAACAAAACCCCAACTGCTCAGGGAATATCACAAAGAATCAACAACTGGGATCCCATCTTATTAAAAAGCTTTTGCACAGCAAAAGAAATAGAGTGAAGAGACAATCCATAGAGTGGAAAATAATTTTTGCCAACTGTTCCTCAGACACAAAATACTAATATCAAGAACATATAAAAAAACTCAAAAAAGATCAACCTCCCTCAAATGTAAAGACCCAATCCAAAAATGGGCATCTGAAATGAATAGACACTTCTCAGATGAAGAAGTAGAAATGGCAACTAGATATATGAAAAAATGTTCAACATCATTGGTCATTCGAGAGATGTAAATTAAAACAATGCCAAGATTCCGTCTCTCTCCACAAGAAATCAACCAATAGCAAATTCGGAGGGGCTATGGGGAAAAAGGAGCCCTTCTGCACTGTTGGTGGGAATGTAGACTGGTACAACCACTGTGGAAATCCGTGTGGAGATTTCTCAAAAAACTAAAAGTAGAGGTTCCATTTGACCCAGCTCTTCCTCTTCTGGGTATCTTCTCAAAAGAATTAAAAGCATCATATCATAGCAATATATGCACACCCATGTTTATAGTGACACAATTCCTAATAGCTAAATCTTGGAAGCAGCCCAAATGCCCATTAACCAATGAATGGCTAAAGAAGATGTGATATTTTTATACAACAGAGTACTACTCTGCCCTAAAGAACAATAAGCTTGAGACATTTCTAGGTAATGGATGCACCCTGAGGCCATTCTCTTAAGTGAAATAAATCGGACACACATGATTAAATAGTGCATTGTTTTTCTGGTATGAGAAACTGAAAGTGTAAATAAAGATCAAAATTTATCATAGCTATTGGGAAAAGGGAAGACACTGTTCAAAAGGGAAAGAGAACAAGGGAGAGGGAGGGGGGAAGGAAGGGAGGGACAAGAAAAAAAGAATAGAAGAAAAAATTGGAAACAAAGTTTTTGTAAACAAGGAGGAAAAGGAGGTTGAAGGGTGGGGAGGGAAAGGGGGAAGAAAGAAGCAAGATATATCATGTACAAGTACAAATTCCCCATGATGAATGTGATCATTATATACATCCAAAATGTACTACTAAACTGAAAAAAAATTTTTAAGCACCTGAACAGTCCCCTGGATTTCATAGTGATCCCCTGAGGAGCTGTGCTGCCCAACCGCAAGCTCGGGCTCCTGCATCCCAGGCTCGCATCTCTCTAGTCCTCTGGTCTCCACTTCCGGAGGGCACCCAGACTCCTCGGACTTCAGTGTCTCTTTGCCTCTTCTTCAGGGATATCTGGACTGAACATAACAGGGAAGGGCTTATATTTAATCCTGATCTTTGAGAAGAACATAGCTCTCATTGCTGTGTGCACAGTGACAAGGAAAGCACAGAAAAAGTAGGGAAATAATTCCCATTTGTTTCTAAAAATAAGAAACGCAGCAAAATATCACTATATCCCACCAAATCTAAGTGTGGAGTAACTGAAATTTTCATCACGGCTGGTGGTATAAAAGGCAGCATCATTGTGAGAAATACCTCGGCATGATCCTCTAATATTGAATATATATGTACCCTGCAACCCTGTAATTTCATCCTTCTTTCATTTCCCAAATAACGCCATACATAACTGTCCTAATAGCCATCTAAAAGAATGGGTTTTGCAGCATTTTTCTGGGAAAGCCCAAACCTGGAAACAACCGAAGTAGCCATTGGCAGGAAAATGGATAATTAAATGTTGGTACGTTCAAACCCCAGGAAACTGTGATGCTGCAAAGAAAAACAGTAATGAAAACTAAGCGGAAATGAATGGCGACCCACAACCTCACAGATCAACATCACAAACGTGACAGTGGACAGCAGAAGCGAGACCCAAGACAGCAGAAGTCACATGACTGAACAGAAACTCCACAGACCTGCTTCAATTACATAGTTCAGGGACGCACAGAGAGATGGGAAAACTATAAAGAAAACCAAGAAACAATGACCATAAGCGTCACAGAAAGAAAGGGCACAGCAGGAGTGGCAGGTACAGGTACACACTTTTGCTTAGAATTGTTTACTGAGGGCTGGGGATTTAGCTCAGTGGGTAGAGCGCTTGCTTGCAAGCACAAGGCCCTGAGTTCCATCCCCAGCACCAAAAAAAAAAAAAAAAAAGAATTGTTTACTGAACTGTACATTTATGCTTAATGAGCTTTGCCATATGCACGGTATATTTTACAATAACATCTTAAAATATAAGAAAGTTGAAGAAATATTAAGGCCTCTAAATATTTGGTCTGTGGTGCTGCAAGGAAGTTTTTATATGCACCTATTGCTCCATCACCCAGCTTCTGCCAACTCGGTGGCCTTTTCCTCTTCCAGAACCACAGAAGTCCTCATCTGCTGGCCTCAAGCAGGCAAATGCTTGGTTCAGTGTGAATCTTAAGTGGCTGAAGAGAGCCAGAGAGGACGGCTGTGCCCAGGGCTTCTCCTCCCTGCGCCTGGCACCCACACACCTCATCTCAAATAAAGTTCGCCCCAGTCCCCAGAGAGAACAGCCCGCTGCAGGTAGCAGCAGCTCTCCTGGCTGTGGGTGACCTCTGGGAGCAAAGCTGGCCCTAGGTCTCTGTCCTTACAGCTCCAAGATCAGTCTTACTGTGCCCCACATCCACCTTGGGCCTCATTTCCTACTGATGCCTGGTTTCCACTCCACCACTCCTCTTGCCCCAAGCTTTTCTCTCCCCCCCGGCCATAGGCCATGGGCCACGGTCCCTGGCCGTCAGCAAACTGCCCACCCCCGGATATCCTCCCCATTGCTCTAACCTGCTGCGTTTCCTCCCAGGGCCATTAGTACAGGGTGGAGATATTTAGGTTCATGTCAGAGCAAGTCTGCTAGCCAAAGACACTGACTCTTCTGCATGATCTGAGTCCCACAGAATGAGCACAGTGCTCCTCAGACGTTTCAGTGGATACTGTGCCTTAATAAGCAAAGACCCAGGCACTGCTGCTATGGGAACATGGAGTGGTTTCACCAAAACGGCAGTAGAATGGGTGTTTTGCCCTGAGAGTGCCATAATTCCAGATGGACATTTTACCAGAAACCGCAGGGCAGACCCCAGGTTCCCCAAGGAGCTTTGTGAGCCCTGTGACTCTGGCCCCTCATCAGGGGTAAGGTCTCCACCCAAATGACTACCCTTGTCCCCAAGTTTATCCCTTGAATACAAAACTTGTTCCCTTGTGAGTGTTAACCATGCCTAAAAGAAGAAACACAGAAACTGGTGTGTGTCCCTAAGGCTAGGTCCCTCTGTCCCTAAAAGACTTCTCTGAGCTATGGCCTCTCCTGAAGCCCTGAGCTGGGATCACTGGACCTTGCGCTGACCCAGAAGTAGCCTGTGAGCCTGCGGTCCCATGGGGGCATCACCAATAGGTGGGCACATGGAGCCTGACCACAGTATGTGACCTGGAGGGCATCAGATCCATTCAGCATGCACCTAGCTTCCTGCCAAGCTTGTCACAGCCCCGCCCCCACTGTTTTCCACTTACACAAACCCACCCTAAAGCCAGAGCCAAAGGACCAGGTGGGGACCTGCCCCACAGTGGAAGGGTTCGGGACCAGTTCATAACCAACCACTTCTCCAAAAGCTGGGTCCAAGGTCCAGGCCACATGGCCACTTCTTTCTCCTAAAACTCTCCTGTCCTCATTTTCAGTTTAGATCTAGAATGTCACTCAGAAGTCTCACGTGTTCAGAGGTCAGAAGGTGATTGGATCATGGCAGGCTACACTCATCAGTGGGTGGATGAGTACTTAGCTGAAGGTGCAAGACGTGGGGCCTGGTTGAAGGCGGGGGTCACTTGGCTGGGACCTGGAAGGGTGCATCTCCCTCCCTGGTTTCTCCCTCCTCTCTTTGCTTCCTGGCTCTCATGCTGTGAGCAGCTTTCCCCCACCCAGGCCCTTTCACCTTGAAGTTTCTGTCTTAGAGCCAGTTGACTATAGACTGAATCCTCTAAAACTGTGAGCCAAAATAAGCCCCTCCTCCTTTAGAATTCTGGGTGTCAGGTATCGTACCCCATCAATGAAAAAGTTGATGAATTAAATTAGCTGTGGTTACCTATTGTCTTATAATGGTCACTAGTCTTTTGAGTCAATCTAGACACCTGTCCCCAAGACTAGGTCATAAAGTTCCCCATGAGAAGACACCTCCTCTGTGACCACACAACACCAGGGAGTAGGTCAGCCATGTGAAACCTTGGTCAGTCCAACACCACGTTGGTTTTAGAATCTCCAGTGTGGGGACCCTCAGGATTATCCAACACACATATTTGCAGATGATTTATTGGCATAACCCTGGGGGTAGTATAAGAAGTTTAAGTTTTGGATCTTCACCAAAAAAACTAATTTAAACCCTAGATGAAGGTGGATGCCCAGTGTGAGCCAGGCACTGTGCCAGGGGCCAGCACACACCCTGGTAGAAGGCGAGGTGTGATCCCTGGTGTTAGGAAACTCAGCCTACACGGCCAGTTGTACCTGCGGGTTCCATATCTGTGGATGCAAATAACTGTGGATCAAAAACATTTTTAAAAATGTCTCTGTACCAAACATGTACAGAATCATTAGTCCCTAAAAATACAGCATTACAATGATTTATACAGCACTTTTGTTGTGTGAGGTATTATAAGTAAACTAGAGATGATTTAAAGGGCCCAGGAGGATATGTGTAAATCACAGGCAAAGCCTGCACCATTTTATATAAGGACTGAGCACCATGGGTGTTGGTGTCTTCAGGGGTCCTGGAGCCCAGTCTCATGGGGCAGAGGGACTAGCAAGTGTAAACAATTAAGTAAACACCTGCTTATAAACAGTGCACACGGCAGTGAAGGGAACGAAGAGTGGAAAAACATCTGGCAGGAGGATCTTCCCAACAGCGGCAATTTTTGCAAACTCGAAGGTCACCTGAGAGCTATAACTTAATCTTAATGGAGAGTAATACTACTTCTGACAAACTGCACAGACATAATTCCCAATTAAAGCCAGGAAGGACCAGTAGGGCCTCTTTACTTTGGGGTGTATATGGCTCATTCCCACTGAGGCTGTGAATACCCGGCCCCACCCCCTCCTCCCTGCGTCACACAGGCTTGAAAATCAGCTGAAAAAGAAGCAAAGGGGACAGACTGGTGGGTGATTTACACCAGTTTAAAATTAGCCAGAACCTGGTGTGCTGATGCACGCCCGTAATCCCAGCATTTTAGAAGGCTGAGGCAGGAGGATCACAAGTTTGAGTCCAACCTGGCCAACTAAGTGATTAGTGAGACCCTGTGTCAAAATAAAAATTTAAAAAGGAATGGAGATGTAGTTCAGTGCAAAGGCCTTGGATTCAATCTCTAGTGCCATAAAAAAAAAGTCAACGGTTTAATGACTGCACCTTGAGACCACAACGGAAGTGAAGTAAATCAGGCCCACAAGCTTAAATATCACATGGTTTCTCTTACATGAGGAGTCCAAAGTATAAATCAATGAAATAGTAAAATATAAGAAAATAGGACACAAGGAGATAGATCTTTTGCAAAGGGGAGGCACACCAAGAGATGAAGGAAGGGAATAGGACGGGGAGGGAAAGGAAGATGAAGAAAGAATTGAGATGTGTTGTGTATATGCACCAACTTCCCACGATGAATGTGGTCATTACGTACTGTGAACACGGACTAATAAAAATAAAAACTAAAAATTTAAATGAAGTTCCACATTAGGGAATCTGAACGATGAAGATCCCCGGACCCGTGTGGGTTCCAGCTCGACGACCCTAAAGGCTCTGAATGGGGCAGAGTGAGGTTTTCCTAGCACAGCTGCAGCCTGATTCATCACAAACACCTGGTGTCCAGGTGTGCTGTCCAGGCAGGAAGAAAGCCGCGACATCTGGCTTGGTGGTGAAAGTGGCTCACCTGTGTGCTAGCGAAATAGCCTCATGGCACATGAGAGGGCACAACAAGGGGTGGCCAGGAGGAGCCTGCCAAAGCTGCTGCCACGCGAGGCCTTCACGGGAAACCTGAGTCCCAGAGACAGTAAACCAGGAAACAGACTCAGCTTCCACGCAGTCAGGGCGCGCACGACTGTGGCACCATTCCGAGGTCTGCAATTTTACTGTGTCTAACCAAACGGCTCCCAAACATGTGGGAGCTCAAAACTCTTTTCCGCCTAATATCCGTGAATATCCTAGCAAGACTCAGTTCGGGAAAGGGTGACATAGACGCACAGATTAACTCCTTCAAACTGCAGCTGGGGACGGAGGCCCAGAAGGAATCACAGGTCAAGATCACTTGCTCAGTGTACAGGGTAGACTTGGACATGGTCTCCTGACACCTGGGCAGGACTGGATCTTTAGTTCTGTAAATTAAAATGACCTCAATACAGCCAAACCACTTTGCAATCTTTCAGAGGGTATTAAATACTCTGAGAGACACTCAGATTTATGAGGAAATGGTAGGGGGTTGTTCATTCATTTTAAGCCCATTCTTGTAAGTGTATATGTATATGCATGTCTGTATGCATATATATGTATGCCTACGTGCACACACACACACACACACACACACACACATACACACATATGCGCGTGAGTTTCCACTTGGCTGGCATGTCCCTAAGCACTGTCTGATTGAAATGTAACTCTGAAAAACATCCCGGCTCCCTACAAAGGTTTCAGATGCAACCACTAAAAAGACTTTAGGCTAAACCTGCAGAGGAGGGTGCGGGGTGGGGAATCTTATTATGCAACCATCTCTCATCCTTGCCAAACGCTGGTGCTTGGAAGTTGAGAAGAAGGAGCCGGCACACCTGTGTCCACTGGCATCAAGTTAAATCAATACAGAAAAAAATTAGGCAAACAGCCAATTACCTGTCACCTAGAGATTCACTTGAAGGATTTAAATAGAATTTTAACAAGCATGAATTTAAACTCCTGTACTTAGAGTCTTCCTCAGATATTTGGAGACATTAAAATTTTATGTAGTACTCATGCAAAATTAGGAAATAATATTGATAATAGGTCTTTGGTAGCAGTGATGTACATGGCTTTTGGGGATACTCAGGAGATGTGAGTAAAAGAACCTTTATCCTTCTCCACCTATTTAGTTTGTACTCTCTGTGCCTTTGGCTCCAAGATGATGTTGGCACCATGCTTGATAGACATGGACCAGAGCCCAGTCTGTGCCAGGCACCTAGTCAGGCACTGTGTAGATCTGCGCGGGAGTAGGAGGATGATCATAGATTTTGCTTTGCAAACAAAAGTTTGTAAATAAAATTTTCTCTTTTTTCAAAGCATAAAATGACAGTGGATGGATATCTGGGAGGCACTCTATTGATCTCCTGGGAAATGACCTGAAATTCCATCTTCTGCAATATGTGCAGGGAAGATACAAGACTTGGATCTGAAATGTCCCCCAGAGGCATGTGCTGACCCTTGGTCACCAGCTTGGGATGCTGCAGGAGGGGTGGAGCCTTTAGGAGGTGGGGCAGGTAAGAGGAAGTGGGGTTACTGGGATGTGGCCTTGAGGGGGATATCAGGCCACCCTTTCTCTCCTGTCTCTCTCTCTGTCTGCTTCCTGCCTGTCATGAGTGTGAAGTGAGCTGCTTTGCTCACTGTGTGCTCCTTCCCCCGTGCCACCCACAGCCCAAAACAATGCCACCCACCCACCATGGACTAAACCTCTGAAACTGTGAACCAAAGTGAACCTCCCCTCCTTGAGGCTGCTTCAGCTCACGCATCTTTTACAGTGATGGGAAGCTTGCTCATACCCAAGGAGTCTCTGCACCCAACAAGCAGAGATGGAAATGAGTGAGGTTACAGGTCCTCTCCTTACTCCAGGCATTGCCGCAAGAGGTGCCACCATGCATTTACTTCTCCTCAGGAAGCAAGAGAGGGAAGTATTTTCAGGATCAGCTCAAAAACCAATCTCATACTTTTCTTCCTGAAGTCGCGGCATGATAGATAAATACTACCAATCCCTGACAGTTCAGCACTATATGCCTGCATTAGTTTCCTGGCTAGATTGTCTTTGAGGTACAGATTGCCCTACATGGCCAGGTGGGGTTGGAATGACCCCACCCCAAGCACACTGGCTCCAGCCCAGGCCCCCAGAAATGGGGTCCCTGGTCCTTGTCCCTTAGCTTCCTGGAATGTCTTTGTCCACTCTGTGCTACTACGGGAGACAGCCACAGACCAGATAATTTATAGAGAGAAGAGATTTACGTCTCTCAGCTCAGGAGGCTGCGGAGTCCAAGGTAAAGGGGCTGAGTCTGGTGAAAGACTCCCTGCTGGTCACCCCAGGCAAGAGGAGGAAGGGCAGACAGCATGAGGCACAGGGTGGGGAGGACAAGGTTCAGACTGGCTTTCCCAGCAAACTCATGCTGCAGAGACCATGTTGACCACCTCTTGTGGGATCCGCCTCTCAACCCTGCTGCATTAAGCATTAAAACTAAAACAGCTAAGCTTTGGAAGACACATTCTGACCATGGTGTTCCACTCTAGGTTCCAGAACTGTGAAATACATGTACCCCATCCAAACACCCCCAAGTCTCAACTCACTTCAGTGTCAACTCCAAAGTCCCAAGTCCACAGTCTCATCTAATCAGATATGCAAGATTCACCCGGAGGCAAATCCCCTTCCAGCTATGAGGCTGTGGAACCGAACATTATCTACTTCCAAACTCCATACCAGGAAGGCACAGCTTCCAGAGGACACTCCCTTTGGATGGCCCCAGGCCTGGAGCACTGAGCTCTGAAAAATCAGTTCATGGTCACCATATCTTGCCACCTCCATTTCTTCATTCAAGTTCACTGTTTATTGGTCGACAAAGGGGTTCAACCACACAGGACCACAGCTCGCTTGCCATCTCTTGGACCCTGCTCCCCACATGAGCCTGCTGTCCCCAGCCTAAGGCCCAAGGGCTGGGACAGAAAAACTCACTTCTATTGATCAAAAACCTACACTAGTTTGGGCCAAAGTGGGTGAGTTAACTAAGTGGTTTCATTCAGTCAATTAAATTTTAAGAAAGAAATGAAAGCTCTAATAAAAAAAATTTTAAAACGTCTTGGCTATAAATTCCATTGATGCTGAGGTAGATGTCTATGACCCGCTGGGAGCCAAGGTAATGTTTTCTTAACATCCTTCTCCTGCCTACAGAGCCGCCCAGGACTTGCCAGGCTGAGTCCAGACACGCGGGTTCAGAAGAGAGTTCCCACGCTCCTTCTGCTGACGAACCACACTTCGCAGGGAAGTTTATGATCACTTTACCTGTCCCCAAACCTCGGCTGAGGAAGCTCAGTACCACGCAAGGTTTGTGTTTCTGTCTCTTGCTTGATCTAGGAGCCCCAGGAGTGCCGTCTGGGCAGCCAAATGGCAGTTTATTTCATACACTGATCCCTGAATCCCACTGATGGGAAGGGCTGCCTATAATCTTGAGGCTTTCCATGGCAGGCCAGATGTGTGCCCGGGTGACAACTACCTAAGGAGTCCATATCATTGTCATGGCTGCCCCCTTGCCTACTGTCTCTGCCAATAAAGATTTAACAACAATAATATTAAAAGTTTTGGGGAAAGAATTAGAAAGGTGGTCCAGCACCCCCAAAAGGGTCAGTAGTCTGTGGTTGCAGCATCTATAACAAGGCTGACAATCAGGCCAACAAGGGAAGCCATTTCTGCTCCAAAATGTCAAATGCTCAGTTATCTGTTTGGTCCGAGACATTTTTACTGACACCCCACCCCCCCGCCGGATGTAGGCTGGGAAGGCGTGCTGGGAACACTGTCCTAAGCGTGAAGGACACCGAGCCTATTCAAGTCAGCAAACTTTCCCGGACTTTGACCCCTGAGGTGGGAGCCACTAACCCCAGAAGTCACAGCCACCAACACAGAATCCCCCACGAGTGCGGCAGGGAGCCGGCTCCACCTCGTGGTCTGCAGCCTCAGTGTGGGCCGAACAGTGAACACCAGGGAAAGCGCCTGAAGCCCTGAGACAAGAATGACAAGGCCAGGGCAGCTTCGGAGCCACCCACGGAAGACCGAGGAGGCTCCCAGAAATCCAGGCACGAAGCGATTTTGCAGGAGCGCCTCGGCTTCCCGAGTCACCTTTCCTGCACCCTGTGCGTGCGCTGTCACACTTCCCAACGCGCACAGAGCGACAGAGAAATCCAGTTAGCTCCTCGTTAGTGACTCAAAGGAGGGGACGCTAAGGTGTCACTAAAAACTATCTATTAAATTAAACAGTGCTGGTTACCATGCTCAGCAGCGAACTGGGTATATTTTCCTCACAACTGTATCGCGACTCTGCCTGCTAGGAACTAACCTGAAATGAAACCATGACAATGACAAGAGTTCTGCTGTCACGCTGTTCATCAACTGATTTGGCATCCCTCAGTGGGGTCCTGAGAAAGGGGTGCACAGGTCCATTTGACCCAGACGGTGGGTACGGAGGGCAGGACAGTGCCGTATCGAGCAGGAAGAAGTCCATGACTCAGTGGAAGAAGCAGATGTTGTACAAAAGTGCACACTGGCAGGTTCTCACGCACACACATTCACACTTGCTCGCACGCACACTTAACTTCTGAGTTCATGTTATACAGGGAGATTGTCATGTCCAATTGCTGTGAGGCAGGAGTGAGTTCGGTCGTGGCCACACTGAGTTCCTGTGACTGAGGGACACACAGACATGGTGTCAGCACCGATACCAGCACCTGGCAGCCTTCGGGAGGGCCCTGGGAGCCCACAGGTGAGAGGAGACAGACATGGTGGGCAGCAGGGTGAGGACCCAGAGGTACCCAGAGGAGGTAGAAAACCAGTCCTCAGGAGTCGCCACAGCAGGATCAAGGACAGAGCCAGCTTGCCCTGAGATTTAGGCTGAGTGACAATGGACAGATCATCAAAATGTGTGTCTGAGTGTTTGGGGCACAGAGGAATCTTTCATAAAGTTAAATCTTAGAGCCTCAGAAACAAGACAATAGACAACGAATCTTCTTGAGTCAGGGCACAGCCTGGAGCCCCTGGCAGTGCCCCCTTCCTGGGCCTGGGCATCTGCTCCCAAAGACACTCGTGGCGACCTCGCAGGAAGGAGCTTTCCCGCAGGGTGGGTGCTAGGGCAGGCTCAGTGAATAATTAGAACAAGGTCCCAGCTCCCAGGCAAAGTCTGCAAACCAGATCAGAGAGCACTCAAGGAAGGGAAGGTGACTGTGTTTGTTCCCTCTCTTTCCCCTGAATAACACCTGAGCTAGTTAGCATACAGAGATCAAGGCTTTATTTGGAGGCTTCCTGTCTGGGGTCAGGTGGACACGTTGCTTGGAGGCCTCTAGTGGGGCCATGTGGAGTGGAGGTGTGTCCCACTGATGAAGAAAGTGACTAAAATGCATGGATGACCAGCACGTATGGGACGGTTTAAGGTGCTAGCACATCTAGGAGGCAAGACAAGGATGTGGGGGTCACTGGGACCCCAGTCTAGGTGTGGGGGGTAGGACCCAGGAAAACCGGGGTAGAGAAACAGGGAGGCCCCAGAACTGCAAAGAGTCTAGAAGAGAAGGTTGGGCTGCTGTGGTGTAGGGAAGGGAGAGCCACAGACCAGAAGGGATCGGCCGTGGGGAGCAGCCACCGGGGGACCAGCATTGAGGTGCCCAGGGACTGAGGAGTATATCGGGGTGAGGACAGTTTAGCGACAGTGGCCACCTAGGAAGTCTGTCAAGAAGAGAAGGGAAGAAGTGGAGTTGCAGGTGACAGAATCCAGGCTGGGGCAAGAGGCTTTAAGACTGAACACTTTCAAATCCAGTAAAAAGCACTAGAAAAGAGGGGAGATCTGGAGAGAGAAGACAGAGAGGTCCACACGGAGGACACTGCACAGGTGGGCAGCAACACAGCCCTGGTGACAGGAGCAGGAGACCGGTAGGATGCTGGGAGCCCAGAGAGAGTAGGTAGTCAAAGCGGTGCGGCAGAGCACAGTCCCTGCTCTGTGTAGCTAGAGGAGGCAGGAGGATGATGGACAGATCAAGGTCACTTGGGAGGAACAAAGTGACCCACAGGGGAAGAGTAGCGACACCGTCCAGGATAGCACCCACCTTGCATTGCTGATGCCATTCCTCCGAGAGTCCTTTAACTCATGTGCCGTGACTGCTCTTCAATGCCACAATTGCAGCACTTCGTGTCCTCCCCACTGCCCATCGTGGTGACTGAGGCATCACCACCCAGGAGCGGCTGTCCAGGCAGATCACAGATCACAGCTCCCGGTGTCTCCTTGCCCATGCAACCCCCTCTCCCCCTCCAGGGCACACGGCTCCTTGCACCACAGGTACAGCTTGCTGGAACCGAGAGCAGTGACCTGCCAGGCACTAGGTGGCACCGCTCATGGAGGCCACATTGGACCACAAGAGCCTGGCAGTGAAAACAGATGACACAGTAATTAAAGTCACAGATAGCAGAGACATGGAGACATGGTGCTTCAAGCCACCACTTCACACAGAACCAGCCCCAGGCCAGGGGATCGTTCTCTGAGCTACTTCCTGTTTCTGCCTTCCCCTCATACCTGCAGACGTGCAAGAACCACACCCACATGGGCCCTGGGATCTCTGAGCATCCTGTGAGCTGATCCCAATCTCCACCTCACCCTAGATCTGCCCCTCTCTCCTCCTTGGCTCTGATCACCAAGGGCTATCAGGTACCTGATTGATAACCCTGCTAATTGTCGGGGGTGGGGTTTAATGAGCTCACCCTTCAGGAGACAGGTCTAATAATAGAGTGACTTGTGGATGCTGTTCATGGTCCAGTTCTTCTTCCCCTTCCACAGGGAGGGTTCATTGGCAAGACCTTCGGAACTAAGGATGGCAAAGTCAGGACCCCTCTCCCAAAAGCCCCCTGAGTTCTCACAAGTAGAAAGTGGCAGAGATGAGACCAGAAAGAGAAAGCCCTCCCTCAAGGAGGCCACGAGCCAAGCAGATCTGGGGTAAGCCAGCTCCTGTACCCCTGGGTCAACTCACCCCTCTGCTGTCCTTCCCAGCTGCTTTGGTCACCCTACAATGGGGACCATGAGCCTACGAGCAAGAAACCCTTGTGGCTGGGGCCTGCACCAAGGTGCGAAGGTGCCCCAGGTCCCTCCTTAAAGACAGCTCCTGCCTGGGCCCAGAGGGAGCAGGTGGCCCTGGATGTCTGTCTGTTTGTCCTCTGTGGCCAGGTCCCAGCCCACCCTCATTTCTCCTGTCTCATCTACAAGCCCAGGGCAGATCAGTATTGAAATTCACATTTTCTGCCTCCAAGATAAAAATAGTTGGTGAAGCTTAAAGAAGTTCTGCCCCAGTTTATTTAAGGCGTAATCTCAAACATCCCTTTGTCCTAATTACGGCTCCATCCCCGAAGGCAGGGCTCAGAGAAAACTTGCCAACAGTGCGGAGTTTTATTTTTGATCTTCAATTCAACTCTCAAATATTTACAAATCCCCTCAGTGAGGTCCGGCTGGGCACGTGCCTGCAGATTCACCACGTGGGGCAATGTGAAAAGGAAATGAAGCCAGGACAAAATTCCTGAAGAATAGGAAGCTTTCCTTCCAAAATGGTTTTAAGGAGAGTTAATGTTCAATGTACTGATGCAACTCAACTTTTTTTTTTTTAGGACTGGGATTTGAACCCAGGGCCTTTGCATGAGCCACATCCCCAGTCCTTTTTTCTGTTTTATTTTAAGACAGGGTCTCACTAAATCACTAAGTGACCTAGGCTGGGCTCAAACTTTTGATCTTCCTGCCTCAGCCTCCTGGAAAACTGGGATTACAGGTGTGCCATACTGAGCTCAACATTTATCACCATTTTCCTGACCTGGAACTCAACGTCGGATCTGAACATTGGCCCCATGGCTCTGCTCCACAAAGCCTGCTGGGATGCTTGGGTTTCTCGCCAGAGAGCTAATACCACGGTGACCCATTTTATGATGACAAATGGATAACTCTTATGAAAAGTGCTTTAACAGCCAGCTTTCAAGGCTCTGGACTAGCTGCACCTTGGATCTCAGCAAGGCACCTGTATAGGCCACATGGTGTCACATCAAGACAGAGGTTTGCACAGTTCAGGCTGGTGGAAGAGCCCCGAGGCAGCACAGGCCCTCATATGGCAAGAGACAAGAGCCCAGGCTGCGGCGTCCTCTGGTCTCATCATGGGTCCCCCTGATGACAGAGCCTAACCCTAACCGCCTTCCCAGGCCCTGCTTCTACACACCGTAAATAAGTGTCCCCTATCCCAATACTTCACGAGAAAGACATAATTTCATCACACCAACCTGTAAGGAACACTCAAAACATATCCCCATTGCAGAGATACCTTATTCCATCAGGAATGGGGAAATCCTACAAGAATGAGCCAAGGTACAGTGGCACATACCTATAACTCTAGCACTCAGGAGGCTGAAGTAGGAGGATCACTCCAATTGCAAGACCAGCCTGGGCTACATAGTGAATTCAGTGGCAGCCTGGACTACATAGCGAGACCCTGTCTTTAAAAAAAAAAAACACAAGTGACATGGAACCCACAGACACCCGGTGCTGCCACAAGCCTAGGAAACACTTCTCCAGCACACTCTCCTCACCCATCAGCCCTGCTCCTCCAGACACAGAGTCCTCCTCCAGAAGGATGGAAATAGTTAAAAACATTGAGGATTACGCCCTTCAACGCCTCCACTGAAAGCTAACATGAAAAAGCTAACCCTTAATAGAATAGCTGCTCTCTTATACTGCAGGTGATGGATGAGTATGAATTCATTTATTCTACAAATATTTATTGGGCCTCCGCGACGAAAGGGCCCATCCTGGTGCTGAAGTCTGCTGCTCCACTGTTAAATGTTACAACAATTAAATTTTTCTGTGTCTAGAATGGTTTATAACTTACTCAAAGTGCTCTGCGCAAAGGAGCCTTAAGTGAGTGGCCGAGCCAAACACAAAGCATGTCATCGCTTACGGTAAATCACCAAACATAAACAAATAAGAACATTATTGAAACGAGAGTCCCTTTACTTACAGAAACTGTATCGCAGTTATTTTCTTTCAAGATCTAATTAGATCTAAAGCTTCATTTGGGAAACAGAAGATGAAAATGAATCTCTTATCCTAAGGCTATCTGGACGGGAATCAACGGCACACAGAAAAAATTTTTTTATCATATGGCAAATTTGCCCAGGTAATAATCAAACAAAAGAACTCTGTTCTCAGAGTGGAGAAAGAAGGAAGAAAAACTAAACTCGGCCATGTACGGGGATGGGGGATGATGGTGCTTTGCATGTTCCTAAT
The DNA here is from genome assembly GCA_004026905.1 of Hystrix cristata. Lineage (NCBI taxonomy): Eukaryota > Metazoa > Chordata > Mammalia > Rodentia > Hystricidae > Hystrix > Hystrix cristata. The sequence goes on along the minus strand of PVJO010005610.1, from coordinate 48,019 downwards.
TGATTTCACAACTGTTTGGGGAAGATTAACACTGTTTAATTCAACATTTCCCAGGAGATTTGAGATAAATTCAGGTATTGTATTGAAATTCCCCAAACAAAATACCTTAAACTATATGCATATACTATTTTTAGGAGTAAATAAGGTATTCTGAAATTAAAAAAATAAAATAAGTCCAGGTCTTCCAGATGCGCAATGAGGACCAGACCTTCCTGGGGCCTTCAAGGGATGAGCCCCAAGATGCCTTGGGGCAACCTCCTGAAGTTCGAGTACACGGAAGCAAGAAATCCATTCTACCCTAAGTCCACTGGACTCAGTATTTTTGTTTGGAAATCATACAAATATAACTGCTTCCCGCTTTTGCAAGCTCTGGTTTTAAAAAGCCTGTTCATAAATTGCATGAAGAAGGTACGCTGAACAGCAAGTATTATTCATTTGGTAAAAAGGATTCTCTGCAGGAATTGCTGGGAAGTTCTGCGCACTAAGCTTCCAGGTGGTCAGTAAAGTGGTGACTCCTGACCAGCTTGGTGAAGAGGACAGTGCAGAGGAGCTGAGTCCTGGAGTTGCAGCTGTGTAGCTCGTGACCTGGCAGAAGTCACTTGTTTACAGCAATACTTTCTATGGCTTTATTGAGATGTACCTGGCAGGTGGTGGCGTTTTGACTAAGGTGGGCATCCTCTCTAAAGGGATGAGGACTCCTGGCAGAACAGCCAGGTACTGACCCAGCAGCGGGAAGCAGCCACTGGTCACTCAGGGTGAGGCTGCTGCCACCCCGGGTCTGCAGGACAGGGCAGAGTTGCTACAGAGCCACCGGCCTGGGGGGACTGCGCCATCTATCCCAGCAAGGAAACAAACACTGGCCCACCCCCACCCTGCCTCGAGATTTCTGCTGAGTCCCAAAGCCCACGGAGGCCGAAGGCCCGACAGCAGAGTGCAGGAAGACAGTGGTTAGGAAGGACAGAGTTCCTGCACACCTACACAGTGGACATGGAGAAAGACAAAGAAAGATGGACAGAGCCCCAACCTCCCGGAGATGAGGAGTCTGCATTTCCCAGCGGGAAGGCCTTGCTCTGCAGGGAGGAAGGGACGCAATGCATGATGCGGTTGGAGCTCAGGCACCTGCATAGGTGTTGCGGTCTGGCACCTCAGAGGGCCTGTGCACCGCAGGATACCCTACCCATTATCAGACCCCACTCCGGAGGACGCCGTGGCCAGGTGGCTGACCATGGGACACTCATTTCTCTCTCTTTTTACCTCTTAGGATAAAAGAAACGAAATTGAGATGTGGGAGCAGCCCGTGGCCCTTACAAGCAGACATGCAGTTTCCAGCCCACGTGACGCTTGCCGGCTGCGGTCCCGGGCTGCTCAGGTGAGCCGACACCGCAGCCTCCCTGCTTTGCCTCTTCAAGTGCATTAAGACGTTTTAGAGCTTGCTTGCAAGTTCCAACCTTAAAATCCTGATTATTTATTTATGCCCTTTTTGTCTAAGAAGTTAAATCCCCAGAGCATCTCAATTTAGATCAAAAGCAATTTACCAAACTTCACCTGGCACACCTGTGCCTTATGATTTGTTAATTACCTGCTTAGCATTTCCAGGGCTGCGAGGCAGTGCTGCAGCCCCGTGGGTTGCAGGGAGAAACCACTGATTCTCCCTCCCGCGGCAGAGCCTTCCAGAATGCCCCAGGTGTTTGGGCGAAGCCACTCCAGGCCACTAAGCTACACGTACTTCTGCAAATTGCTCTATTTTCCAGGGTGAGAAGCCCGGCACTGAGCGCACAGGCACATAAATGCGAGGGAAGCTGCTGACATATTTCTTGGCTACCAGATCGAATTATATAATGGCTCTAGCAGATCTCGCCTGCCGCCCCGGCACACATGGGATTTTCGGTGCCCACACCCACCCGCTCACTCCCCAGCGCCTGTGGTGCACAACTTGGCATTGGGCTATCAGGAATCACAATAATTACTTGCTTTTACAATTGCTCCAAATGAAAGAGATCATTAAACTGCACACATGAAAAGATGATCTCATTTCTAAGATGGCTCTGTGAGTTTCTTTTTTCTCTTTTCCATCTTGCTACGTTCTTAGCAATCGCCCATGTGAGCAGTGGTTATGAATGCCCAGCTCAGGCACCGAATGTTTTTGCCCCACCCCCACCCCACCCCAGTTTTCTTGTGCAGACTTGGAAGACACAGCTTTCTCTGAGCTCTGCCACCAGCAGGGTGGCAAAGGAGAGGACGCCCAGCCTCAGTGTCACAGGCCAGGATGGCCGAGGTCACAGCTGCCAGCTACTTCTGAGGGTGAACTCTGAGGAAGTGAAATGCGCCTGATGCTTTGAAAACATCTAGAAAATTAAGATGCTAACAGTGTCACCCCTGGAAGTAGACACTAAAGATGCAGATGCAGCTCTCTGCGCCCCTCAGCGGAGCTCTCCGACCCTCCCCATAGACAGCCCCACACACACCTGGCACCCCAGACTGCAATTTTGTCCCCCATGAAACCTCCGCGGTTGGACTTGTGTCATCACAACAGTCCACCCGCTATCCCCCCACTCCTCCTGCATCCCCTCCCCACCCACCTGCACCCTCCCATTCTCAAAGGACTCGCCACCATGAGCTAGTGCCAGTGACTCCCAGCCCTGCTCTGCCTGTCTCAGGATCTGCAGCCTCCTCCCCACTAGAGCCCCAACTGCCAGTTTTGCTTCCTGCTCTGCATAACTCAACCAGAATTTCTTCCCAGTTACCCACCCATCCCGATCAGTCTCACCCCAAGATCTTGATGTGTAGGGTGGGAGGAAAACTTCCTGAGAGGAGGGCAACTTGATCCTGGCACCCAGGTGAAGTAAATCCTGTCCTTCAAGAAGTAATGAAATGAATAATCTCAAAAATACACAAGAAGGATGCGTCAAGGTCACCTGACTTCCAGATACTGGGTTCGTTTTCCAGCCTCATGCATGAGACGGGAGCGATTGATTCATTGTCATGAAATGCAGTGTGTTTGGATAATGGGGCAGTGAGGTCCCCGTGGAGTGCCCCAAGACCCGTGATCATGTTCCCGCTCAAGGTACGCACCTCTGACCCAAGCCGAGCACGCTGGAGAAACAGGGCTGTGTCACTCAGGTGGATTGCAACGGCTGGACGAATTCCAAAGTGACACAAAACAGAAACACATGACAAAAGTGGGCTGTGATGGGGAAAGCAGGCCTGGCCCTGTGGTGTGGACACCGTAAGGGTGGTGACCTCCTGACTCCTGCACCTCCCACCTGGTGGCAGCAGATGGGGCTGTGGCCAGAGCTCTTCAGACCAAAGTGCAGCTGCAGGAGGACACCACAGAGGTCACATGGACCCGGGTAGACATGGAGGTAGAAGCATCTTCTAGCTCTGCGTACCAGGGATTCTTTGGTCTTAAGCAGACTTGGGCAACAGTTACTTTGGGGACAGCCATGCACACACCCGGGGCTCCCGTCCACTGCGGGAACTAGCCATGCTGTGGCCACACTGTGCAGGCCCCATGAACACCTCCGGCCCCGCTGCAGCCACACAGCTCAGGCTTCAGACACACCACTTCCCCAGTCGGGCTCTGTCCTTGGGCTGGCGACAGCCACCAAAACAAAGTAGGCACCCGGCCAAAGGCACAGACCACGTCCTCACACCCAGAGCTGCGAAATACCCTGATCACAGAGCCACATGATCAGGCCGATCAGGTCACTGAGGAGGGACTGAGAAGCCAGCTTCCAGCCTCCCTGGCCAGCCTCAGAGCTACACTCTGCCTTCACCTCCTCAGGCTGCAGCCACAAAGGCCACACAAGTTCCTTCTCTCCCATCATGTAGGATGGAAATCTGAGCTCAAGGTGGCCACAGGGGCATTTCTGCTAAAAGTCCCAGGATGGGATCCATGCCATGCCTACCTCTTCCTTAGGGTGGTGCCGGCGATCCCTGGCATCCCTGGGGTGTAGACAAAACCGCCACTCCAATCCCTGCCTGCCCTGCATCTCCTCACCGAACAAGGTCCTGGTGCAGGCTCCCGGCAGCCCGCAACACACACTCTCCCTTTGGAGGCTGGAGGCCGTGGAGACTTCCGCTCCTTGTTCATCTCTGTCTCTCCATGGGTACCACGTGGTCAGCACACTGATTGGTGGTTTCTCTAGCATGTTCGTCAGGCCCCGCCAGCTCCTGGAGAAGGGGGAGAGTTCGAGCACCATAAATGAGTGCATCTCAGGGACTCAATGTTTCATTGAGTGGGTTGCAGCTTTTAAATGAGTAAGCTTTTCTCATGGTCAGTTGCCTTGTTTCCTCGGGATTCGATTCTGCGAATTTGAGCAGAATAAGAGGAAGAACAAAGAGTAGAGAAGTACATCTTTCAGTCATTAAACAAACCTTTCTGAGCAGCTACCACAGGCACAACCTGGCAAACGCTGGTCAAGGAGGTCCGCAGAGCCCTGTGCTCCGAGGCTCCCGCTGGCCCGGCAGGACAAAGAACACACAACTCTGTGTCATCGACCCACGAGGTATACAAGGGTTGATCGAAAACTATAGTGAATGCTTAAATTTTTTTTTAAAAAATCATATTATTGTTAAAGAATATTGCTAAAGACAATAAGTGTGTTTGAAGTGAGAGGGAGGATTTTGAGGGAGATTGATGGCCGTGTTTCTTTTATTGTAATAGTTTTACGTATTCACCTTATTTTTGATCACCCCCCCATTGATCAACCATTTACAGGAATTTCTATCAAATCAAAATGTTACACCGTGTCCTCCTCCGTCTTACTCAGCAGATCTGGCACCATGTATCTTCTGGCTCTTCCCCAAAGTCACAATGACCATGGAAGGTAAACATTTTGAATCCCAGGACTTCAAGGCAGCCGGGACAGCACAACTGAAGAAACTCAGGAAAGAAGACTCAAGAACTGTGCAGAAAGTGGCCAGGACAAGGGGACGAGTTTGTCCAGAAACGAGGAGGATTTTGAGGGGGATTCCTGGCAATGTGTCTTTTGCTGTTACACGTTTTTTAAATTAAATATTCACCATATATTTTGACCACATTGCACATGTCTGGGGCACTCAGAGGCTGCCGACTTCCACAGAGAGACAGTGCCTCGGAGAGAGGCCCGCACTGGCTGGGAAGCGAGGACACTTGGAGCAAGAGGTCAGCAGAAGGAAGAGGGGTTCATGCACGGTTGTACTGGGGCCGGAAGTAGAGGAGGCCAGGACTGAAAATGCACATTGACACGGGTGTCAGAGTCTGTCTTGTGCAGTGTTCAACAGTGCAGCTGGCCAGGGCTGGACTGGCCTTCACACTGTCTCGCACTCCCAACAGCCCTTGCTGTGAAAGGCAGACTTGCACGCAGATATTTTGGGACTGGAAACTAGCAGCAGTCATACATTAGAACTAATCCGAAAGAAGCATGACAGGCTGTCATAAAAGCTTGCTGGGTAGCTCCTGCTAGCATTTATAACATATAAATAAGTCATGTATATTAAAGCTGTGCCGAGAGCCTGCCACGAGAGGACAGATAAGGAAGTGATAAAAGGCGGCCCAACTGGGAATGTCTATCAGGGTATTACGGGGACTATTCTGGGAAAAGCACATCAGAACAGAATGGTGAAATGGAAAGGAGCCCAAGTTGCAAACTGGTATAGAGGAGAAGAGACGATCGCACTGGTGACAGAGACTCAGGCACCTGGGCAGTCAAGTGCCCCGTTCGGGCCTCGGTCAGGACCCTGAGACCCAGGACTGGCTCTTCTAGTCAAAGTCTTGGGAAAGGAAAGTACCAGGGGATCGAGCCACATACAATACAGGAACTGTCAGGGGAACCAACTGAGAGCCAGTTAATTCCAAGTCAGTGGTGCGGAAACGATGTGGTTTACCTCCGCATACACAGGGCCTCTCTCGCCTCCTGGTTGCATTTCAGCCTCTAGTAGGTCTGGGAGACACTTAGAAAGCAGCGACCCTACGTGAAAAGGAGAGCTGACAAGGAACAGAGGACCCACAGAGAGGGATGGCAGGGGAGAAACCGCCCCGGCCCAGGCACAGCAGGCTGTAAGAACATGCTCACAGTCTATGCCCATCGCAGCCCTGCTCTCAGCCCTTGAGGGCCAGGCCGCTCGATACAAGAGAGATAGACAATTTGGAAGAGGTTCAGAGAAGAACAGAGTAGCAACAATATTAAGGGGCTAGTTTCAAGGATTGATTTAGGAAGAAAGATTAAGGGCGCTGAGTGTGGACAGCTTTCTTAATCAGGGACTCAGCAAAGACAAGACGACATTTAGTGGGGAAGACATCTGGGGGGAAGCAGTGAGGATAGAAGGGGATTACTCACAGAGAGGCTCCATTTAGGCAGCACCATGTAAACCGCCAGAAAGCAGGAGCGTGAGGACTCAGCTCAGGCAGCCAAGGTGGGGCCCGGCACTCACAGCTTCTCACCTGAGACGCCAGGACAGAGGAAACGCTGGAGCTGTGCTGATGTCCAGATAAACAGCGTCTGGCAGGTAACAGACTGGTGAGAGTGGGTTCCGGCAGTGGCGCCAGCTCCCCCCGCCATCTCACCATGCTTTCCCAGCGAGCCCCACAGTGCAGAGTCCCATTGCTGCTCCCAGCACCGCTCGCTCCCAAGGCCTCACCACTCTGTGCCTGGCACCCTGACTCACACTGCTCCTTCCTCCACATCTGCACACGGGTGGTGTAGTTCTTCCCGGGTCTCACCATTCGCTCCAGGGTTATTGTCATCAGGCATGAGCGTGTCCCACTGACTCCTTGCTTACCATGCATTTGAGGCCTCTTTTATGGCTGGATTTTGTTGTAGTGGTAGGGATGGTGCTGGCAGTGGTGATGGAGGTGGGGGTAGAGGTGGTGACAGTGGAAGAGGTGGGGTTGGAGGAGGTGGTGATGGTGATAGTGGAGGTGGTGGTGATGGTTCTTTTTTTCAGAAACTCGAAGGCAGTTGTAGTACAGAGTCATCATCAGTCTAAGCAAATGAGCCCTTTTTGTCCCATGTTTTACTCTTTATGGGAAACCTCGCTGTCACACCCATCTCCACAGAGATGTCCACCTCAGTGGGTCCCATGAGTGTCCATGGTTTGGTTTGGTTTGGTTCTGTCTTTGATGCTTAATCCCTCTTCATATGTGATACAGAATTCCCCCCTTTTCATCTGGTATTGCAAAAGCATCCAAGTAGTTCATGGACATTTGTTCTTCTAAATAAATCAGTTTCTTGTGTTCCTGAAAAAACATTTTGATGAAATTTGTAGAATTATACTGAATTATTTTGAATTATTTTTAGAAGTATTTTGAACTTACCCATTAATTTGAGACAAATTAACCTCTTCACGATGTTAGATTCTTCTATCCATGAACTTGGTACATCTTTCCATTAATTAAAATCCCTTCCACATTCCACAATCGTTTTCATTTTTCTTATGAAGGTCTCCTGTTTCCTTTGTCAGTTAAGTTCTAGATATTGTTTAGTTGTGTTACCATTTTGAATGGTGCTTACTTCATATTATATAATCCGGTCGTTTTCTGTTGATGAGGAATTTTTGAAGAATTTTAAGCTTAATTTTAATTTAGCTCTTTCACTAGACTCATGTATTCATCTCACTATTTTGTCTGTCAGTTCTGCTAGGTTTTCTGTAGAGATAATCACATCATATGAAAAATGACAGTTTTATCTCCTCTTCATACCTTTATATCATGTATCCTTGTACTTCTCTGTCTTGCCCTGTCTCTTTGATCACAACATCTGTTGAACATTAACAGGCATAGCAATCAGTCATGTCTTGATCCTAATCATAAAAAGGCAATCCAATGTCTCTCTTCAAACTGTTGCTGTTTATTTTTGTTTATTACAGACCTTACAAAGTTAAGCCACAGCCTTATCCATCTAGTGTCTGAAAAGTTTCTGCACAGGTAGATGTTGAATTTTGTCGAATGCTTTTTCCACATCTACTGATGTAATGATTCTCCTTTACTCCATTAATGTAGTGAATATACTTAGAGAAATCTCTAATGATAAAAACATTCCTTAATACTCTACTGGATTAGTGAGCCAATATTCCCTTAGGGCATTGTACACAAGTAAAGTAGGCCCCAGTTTTCACTTCTAAGTAGCCATATGCACCCTTGTGTGTCCCCTCTGCCCAGAAAACCCTGCCCTGTTCTTCATGGATGTGAATGTTGTGGACACTGAGGCCACATCTCTCATGCCTTGTCCTCCCTCGAGAGACCCTCCCTGGGCACCCAGACCTCCCTCTTGTCCTCCTGCTTCTCTTTTCTCTGCCTTGAAGAGTTGTATCTCTCTGCTGCCATCCAGGACACCTTCAGGAATTCAAGAGGTAGCCAGGGCTCAATGTGTAGCCATTTGAAATGCACAAAAGGCACACTATGCCAGGAGACAAGGGACTAACTGAAGATACTTCTAATCACCAAAAGACCCTTTCCAAAGGCTCAATGACACCATGGGGAATGAGTGGGGGAGACGTTCATAGACGTGGACGTGGCACCCTAGGTATCTTTGCTATCATTTATCATTCAGTAACCCTGAGAAGGTGCTGATAAACTCAGGCATTTAGTAAACATGTCTGGGCCTCTACCATGTGCACAGAAGCCCGTGGATGGCAGGGGAGACATACAGCTAGCCTCTCTCTGTGCAGGGCTGACATCAGAGGGAGAGGTACGGGAGGTGAGAGGGCGAACAGCAGAGACACAGCCTGGGCACCGCCTGCAGGATGAGGACCTAGGACCTGGGGGGCCAGGAAGTGTGGAAGTGGAGGACCAGCCTCTGGGCCAAGAGAACTCTTGTTGGACTGATGAATAACTACAGCCCACTTGTAGGAAACAGAAGAGATCTACCCGCTCCAGTCAGAGGTGACCACTGGGAAGGTCCTCCCACCTCCCCCAGGAAAGCATTCTTTGCCAAGCACTGTGCTGCAGGAAGAAAAGCAGGACCACAGAAGAAGCAAGGCAGGTGGTGGCCGAGTGTGCGCTGGCTTTACCCAGGTCTCCAGGCATCCTGCGCGGGCTGCTTCTCGCCTAGTGCTGGTGTCTCAGATGGGGACGAGGTTTCTCTCCAGGGCCTTTAGTGTGCACAGCACACACACCAGGGAGGGGCAACAAGCACTGAAGCCCTTGAAAGGGTGACAAGGGGGCTTCTGTGGAAGAGGGTCCCAAGTGGGGCCGGGCAAAATCAGAAGCCAAGATTGGCAGCCTGCTTGCATTTCTCCAAACCAGCTTTTCCCTCCATCCCTGCTTATGTAGGCCTTTGAACAGGGGCTGGGAAAGGATCTCGCTGTCAGAGGACACACTGCAGTCACCCTAACCCTAACTGGGAGGAAAGGACACAATAGCCCCTTCCCTTTTCTGTCTCCAGGAACGTTTCATCCTAACTTGCCCCCCTGGAGACAGGCTTGCCTCGCACCACAAGGACGATGTCTCACTTTCCATATTCTGTGTGCTTCCCCCAGACGCCAAGACGTTGTTAAAATGCTGGTAGCCTTTAAGCCATCTGAGCATGGCCGCTTCTCTCCCCCTTCCCAGCCCACTGGGTCCTTCTGGCTCTCATGGCGTTATTTGTGTACTCGTGGCAGATGGTACTGGGTTTTGAAGGCAAGAATGAACTCAAACTCAGGCCACTGGTTTTTTTAGTTCTACAACTTCTCATGATTCTAGGAAGCATATCATTAATCTGAGCAGAGTAAAAACTCCACCACTTTCTGCTCACCCTACGCGTGTCCTTAGTTAAACCCGCGGAACGTGTGCACAGCCCCTTCTTCCCTGCAGCACTGTGCACAGGACCAGAAGCCAAAGTGCCACTGGGAGCAGGTGTGCACGCCACCAAGTCCTCAGGCAGGCAGGTCCTCTCCCGTGCAGGCTCTTCCCTGCTTTCCTTCACAGCATCCTCCTTATCCTGCTTCGCCAGACAGCATCCAATGCTATTGCCAGGGAAAGAGAGCACGTAGTGGTTTCCTCCTAGTGTGGTTAGATTTCTGCCTCCTTGCTCCTGTATCTGGAGACAGCACCAATTAACCTTATTTCCACACGTGGTATGAAATCAAGGCCAAATAAAAACACCTGGAAGCCCAAAGCTCCCCAGATCATTACTGGTCCCCATATTGCAGATAAACAAAAATGCCACTACACCACGAAGTAGATACAAAGATACTTAACATCTTCTGGGAGTTTTTCATATAGTTACTTCGATGCTTTTTTAAAAATCCAATTCTTTCCAGGACTTTTCTTCCCTCTCATGTTTGGGGAGCTCCTGTTTCTCTCCCACCCCAGGCCCCTGTGTGGCCACCAGAGCTGGATGGAAGGTGGCCAGGAATTCAGTGAGAGGCAGCAGAGAGGGAGAGGGATGTCTGGTGACTTTATCGACTGTCCAGCCTTGCTCTGTCTGGGGAGCCGCACTCTGACCACGACTCAGAGCTCTTTACCAAATGAAACTCATGTCAGGAATTCTGAAAGGAACCCTCAGGAGTCCACGGGCCTAAGGCATGATTTCAGGGGAGTGGAGCCCAAGGTCAAGGGTAAAGAAGGAAGAAGGGAAGGTCTGTAGCTACTTTTCCTGGAGAGTCCCCAGCCCCCATGATGTGGACAGACCCGGTGGCATCTCCTTCACTGTTATATTGCTCCACAAAGCCCCCCCGTGAGCCTATAACAGTGTCTCTCTCCTCACCGAGTTGGCATGAATCAGACACCAACACAATGTGATTTCACTATGACCCTCACAAGTTCACTGCTTTGGTTTTCCTAGATGCTACTATATGTGTCATCTTGTGGTTCTCACAAATCCCTGGATGGGTTGTTGCTATTATTTCCATTTCACGGATGGGGAAACTGAGCTTGGCAAAGTCAAGCAAACTTCCCAAGAGCTGAGGGCCAGCTAATGATGTAGCCGAGCACAGGAGCTGGGTGTGGAGGCCCCAGGTCTGCACCCCTCCTTCCCCAGCCCCTAGGAGCCCGTCACAGCCACAGCCTCACCCGGGTGCTCAGGATGCTGCTTCTGCAGCCAACAGGGTGGTGAAAGAAGGGCTGGTGGGATGTTTATGGGCTCGGAGGCTTAAAACAAATCCATCTATTTAATGGCCCACAATTATCAAATAAACATGAAGGGAGAAAGCCTCGTGCTTTGATCTCTATACTCTGGGTCACATTAAACTGCTGCGTAATTGAGTGAACAGCGCTGGGTGTTGGGACGTCCCCTCAAGATCCAGCCAGATATTTAAAAATCCATTTGGGGAGACTGGGAAGCCTGGGAAGCCTGGGAGCATCTAAATCAAGGAGAGTTAAATTACTAAAAGTAATTGCCATTGTAAAACTTTGTAAACTCTTCCCAAAAGTGTAAAAGTAGATGGCCCAAGGTCACAGAAACTGTGGCCCAATTTTGCTGGTGTTGGGGCAGGTGGGACCTTCGTGGGCTCCCTGTGTTGTGTGAATGGGGGTGAAATTTAAGTGTGCAAATCCTGCTTTCTCCGCCGTGGAGCCCAGCAAGGGCAATAACAGGATGCACACCAGCAGAAGCGCAAGGCAGCCGGGATGGTCCAGAAAGGCGCTGTCTGCCTGGGAAGGGGCACGGAGTAGGCTTTGGTAGAGGGCAATTAGGGCAGATCAGCAGCTCCCAATGTGAGAGATGAGCTCTATCTTCACGGCCTCACTCTTCAGCGCCACACCTGGCCCCCAGGAAGACATCTACACTGTCACACTGAGCAGTGGGGCGGCCAGGCTGTGTGGACAGTGTCTGCAGCTGCTGCACATTGGGTTTGTGCATGGGGGACACATCCCTTGACAGGTGCAGAGGGGAAACATCTAGGGGTTCAGCTCTGGCTGCAGCCCCCCAAACCCACCTGGAGAGAAGCGCACAGTCCCCAACATCTACCCCTGATGCCAATCTCAAAAGCAACTGGCAAGAGCTTTCCAACACAGTGCTGCGGGCTGCAGCAGATTCACACCGAGAATTTTCCTCTTTTAACTGATTGTTGCTGCGTCTGCAGGTTCCCAACTTCCTGCTTCTACAGCCAGGACACTGTCACCCAGAACGGGACCAGGAGGCCCCCCAAGTCTGTGGCTGAGCCCCAAGGTGCTGACGTGCCATGCAATCTTCCCCAAGATGGCTCCATACTCCCGATTCTGTCCTTAGTGAATATGTGTTTCCACGTCACAAACCACGTCAGAGGCTGGGCTCGAGCCACACAATAAGCAGATAAGTAAGAGGCCAAGGAGGCAGCAGAGAGGGACAGTGATACTCCAGACTACAGAGCAACAGGATGAGCCCGAGGGAGAGGGCAGTGTGTCGAAACTCTGTAGGGACAGAGGCAGGGAAGCAGGGCAAAGAGACCTCGCCGGCACAGGACATCCACAGTGAGAGCATCGAGACCTGCTCTCTCCCCAGCTCAGCCTGTTCTGCAGGAGGACACGAAGCTGTGAGTTCTAGTCTTCATTTTACAGAGAAAACTCGGTGTTTACCTCAGGCAGGTCCCTCTAAGTTATCAGTAGGGACTCAACAGGGGTAGGGAGGAGGCTCTAGGAGAATGAACTAGACTGTGGGAGTGCAGGAGTGACCACAGCACTGAGTCTGTGGGTAAAATTGACACAAACAGACTCGTGGGACAAGAGCATCAGCAGACTGTGAGAGAGGCATCAAGACCAGGAGAGAGAAACGGCACAGGTGAAGATTCAGCTGGGACAAGACCAAGCTCCTGGCATAGGGTGCAGGGGAAGGGGCAGTCATGGGGCAGATCACAGCCTTGATGAGAAGGAGACAGATCTGTGACAAGACTCAAGACGGACGGAGCCCTCCTCCTGCAGACCCTGGACCCGCAGAGCCACTGGTTGCCCAAGCAGGCTGTCCTCTGGGGACAAAGATGATCTGGAGACAGCCCTGTGTAGATCACTGATCAGGTGGCCCAAGATTCCGACTGCCTAGAGCATCTCATTCCCGGGAGAGAGATTGTGGCTCAAGTTGTTAGGATTGAAACAACAATACTAAGAAATAGATGAACCCAGAAGTTATTGATTTCATGATCAGCTAGCTTGCCCCCTACAGGACAGGTGACTTCTCTCCTCTGTCCCTCACCCACCTGCAGCCTGGCTCTGTGGCATGTTGCACCCTGCTCCTGCTGGCTCCTGGTGACTCATCTCCTGGCTTTCTGTAGTTATGCCCTGTTTCTGCATTGCGGTGTCATCTGCCGAAAGTGCAAAGATGCTGAAGTCACCTGCCAGCCCCAAGCCCAGAAGCTGCCTCCAAAGCTGCCCCGCCTTCCAAGTATGCAAGGACCCCACCCTGCCATAAGAGACCAGGACACACCCACTGTGCAAGGAACATGTGGACAGGGGACCTTGCGCGAGGCAGGGAGCTTTTTGTAAAGGACAGTTCAACTAAAACCAAAAACAGAGTGGTCTTAGTTGAAGACCATGGGGTGGTCCCAGGGAGAATTAGAAATGCTTAAGAATTTTCCAATAAGAAAAATTCACCCACCTGAAGTCATGGAGTCAGGAAAGTGAGGGATGTGTCCAGAGACCCAGGCGTTTCTCCAGCACACTCTTGCGACAGGTTACCCCTGTACAAGAAGAAAAGAGCCTAGAGCAAGAGGCTTAGAGGAGAGGGGGACCTGAGGTGGAGGGCCGGTTGCAGGCAGCTGCCAACTCACCCAAGGAAGCCCCTGTTCTGCTGGGGCTTCAGCCAGAGACCTGCATTCCCCACCTTACCCCTGCTACCAGACTCTGCCCTGAGCCACATAACCTTCCCAGGCCAAGGGCATAGGACCTGGCCCAAGCCCAGAGTTCTATGATGGTGGCTGTATCTTGACTTTCAGATAAGGAAAGAGAGAAAGAAAAAAAAGAAAAATCTAAATAGCTGTTCATTTTTACTTCATTTACAAGTTGTCACTGTGTGTATTTGTCGTATCTGGGTAATTAAAAGCCTCAGTATGTGTTTCCAAACCTTCACCCATATGCAGGTCTGGGTATGCATCTCATGCAGAAAAACAGGTAGTTGTCATGTGCCTGTCACTTAGGAATAACTAAAAGACACCAGAATCATTCCTGGTTCTGAAATCCCTATAAACATCAGCTGTGGCTGGATCAGGTGCCACTTTTGCGAATGCATTTCCTAATTAAGAGGTATACATGGTAACAAAAGTGTGCATCGTCACTGCCCAGTAGACATTGCTTCATTTACTGGCCAATGGGGGTTGGGCAGGAAAGGAGAGAGATGGGGTTGGGGAGAAGGCACTGGGTTCCGGGGGTGGAGCTCAGTCCCCTCTACTGGTAACTGAGGAAGCAAGAGCCCAGGACCCAGGGCAGCACTGGATGGTTCTGCCTAACCCTGCTCCTCTTCTGCTTCCACCCTGACCTTATGTCTTAAACCAAAAGATGAGTGCAGGTAGGGAAGACACTGAGGACAGACAGCAAATTTTCACCCACCTCTGGCTGCACGGTGTGTACGCACGGCAGTGGGGCAGGCGAGGAGTCAGGCACAGTCCAGGTAGTCAAGGGGCTGGAGTTCGGGATGTAGGTTCCAGTGCATGGTTGTGAAGAGATAATCCAGACACTGAGGCATTGAAGTTCAAAGCCAGCGATACAGAGAGCAGACGGCGGTCCTGAGTTCAGAGTCCACCAGCAGCAAGAAGAAATGAATGAGGATCTGTAGGCTGCTAACATGGGTGCAGGGAGGCTCCATGCACCTCAGTCCAGGTGGAGTTGCCGGGAGGGTGGCACCCCAGCTTTGAAGTTCAGGGATGCTGGGGGTGTGATTGCCGCAGGTAGAGCCAGGCCCCAGGGGAGAGGGCATCAGCGACACCTCTGGAAGGTGGCCCGTTTTCTCAGGGGAGAGCCCATCTTGGTCACAGTGCCCTCTCCACTGCGCACACCGCTCTGTTTCACTCCCAGGGAGAATTGAGGTTTGTTTCTCAGAGGGAAAAAAAAAAATAGCTCTGGAGAGGGAAGTCGCTAAATAAAACTTGGAGAGTTCCGTTTGCCCTGAGTGTGGCTTCTGCCTTATGATGCAACCCCTGGCAGCTCGCTGTTCACATGGAGAGTCCCCAGCAGCTGGGAAGACACTTGAGAGAAATTCCTACTGGCCACACACCTGCCTTGGTGACCACGTAAGGCATTTCTGCCTGCAGAGCCTCAGGGGACAATGTCTAACCACCTACCCTAGACAGCACCAAGGGGACTGTCATCGACGGGCAGGGAGCCGGGGCCGTGGGACAAGAGGGTGGGCAGAATGCATGCTCTGCCGGCCTGCAGTCAAGGCGCTCGCAGCACAGAGCGCTCTGCTCACCTAGTTCCGAGCAACCCTGCCAGCCGACTGAACGCCACCTGGCCACCTCGGAAATGCCACAGCCCTGATTTAGAACGTGGACAACAAGCACAGTGGGAAGGGGTCCACCCCGTGTGGGTCCCAACCCTCTGGGTATCTGGAGGTCTCTGTCCCCGTAGACAGTGGCCATGGCCATGCATGTCATGAGAGGTGACTCCACGGAGCAAGGTCTGGTGTCCTGTCAAAAGTCACAGCGTGTGCTCAAGATACTGCCAGACCCAGTGATCAGCGGGTCTATTTTGTTTATTTTGGATGAATTTCAGCATCCGGAATGATTGACAATTAAGTTCAACATGTGTGCACCTCCATTTATTCTTGGGGAAAACAGGCTTGAGGGTCAAGGTGTGTTGAAGATCAAGATGTGTTGACCAAACACAGGCAGAAGAAGGTGAGGATGGTGCTGTGGGTGAGCATCAAGGACACCATTGGGCTGTACCTTTGGGCTCCTGGGGACCAAACTCTGAGAGGGGTCAGGAGCTGGACACTCAGGTGGCCTTTGGGTCGAGGTCTGCAGAGGAAGGGAGAAGCCAGCTACAGTCTCCACAGAGGCCTCAGTGGATTCCCAGGGTTTAGGATCTGTCACTGCACTCCTGGGAGGGAGGGGACTCCCCCTCAGGGTTTGTCCATGAAGCCAGAGCCAGAGCAGTCCCCAGAGAGGGAAAATAGAAGCCAGGGCTAGAGAAAGAGTCCCCCCTCTTGAGATACCAGAGCGCATCACAGCTCCAGGCCAGACCTACATGGTGATACACTGGACATGACACTAGGGCTGTCCCCAGATGTCTACAATGCTCTGGTTCTGTGTCTGCCCTCCCGCTGTCTGCACATGGCCTCTCAGACACTGCCACCCAGGCTTTGCCAATTCAAATCCAGTGCCTCCAATGTACAATGTTCAGTGTCCCCAAACATTTGATCCTGGTGACACTCAAGAGCAAGACAGGAACAGAGTCTGCAGCATTCGCCACACAGCCCTGCACATACAGCTTCAGGG
Organism: Hystrix cristata; assembly: GCA_004026905.1. NCBI lineage: Eukaryota > Metazoa > Chordata > Mammalia > Rodentia > Hystricidae > Hystrix > Hystrix cristata. The sequence continues at coordinate 31,717 of PVJO010005610.1, read as the reverse complement.
GATTTGGGGCCGATCCTCTGCCGGACCTCCATGTCCTTTGTCCTTGACTCCAACACGCATGCAGAAGCCAGGCCACATGACCTACTCAAAAGTGGACCCAGAGTGACAGGCTGTGTGCCACAGAGGAGACTCGCTCCTTCCCCATTTATCTGGAATATTCACAGGAGATGACATTGGTGACAGCTGCAGGACACTATGACTGTGTTTAAAGCCACTGAGCCATCCACTGGAAATGGTAAAGGCAGGAAATGTATGCTGTGGATGTTTTAACCACAGCAGATACCTGGGAGTCAGAGCAGGGATATCCCGGTACAGACAGGACCCTGCCTCTCCTCAGCACGGCCCCAGAGCTCCTGGCATTCCTGTGCTGGGCCCTAAGTAGCCCTGGCAGCAGCCTCAGGCAGCAGGCGCAGCCCTGTCAGGGCGCACCCAGCCCAGCCCCCGCCCCACCCCACTCACTGGCCTCCCCTCCAGTTCTCCCCGTGAGGCCCAAGCTCCTGCTACATCTGAGCCCGTAGCGCCCAGGCTGGCCGGCTTCCCAGGTGCTGCACTTGCTACCTTACTTATCACCTTCTCCGCAAAAGAGAAAATCATTACATTAAGGCACAGATGTGACCGACCCCAATGCCACCAGGAACAGAGCTGGCACAGAGGGTGGCCAGTGCCCACTCTCACACCAGCTGAGGATGGGGTGGGGGTGGAGTAGAAGGGAGGGAGGAAGGAAGGAAAAAGAGAAAGAAGGAAGGGAGGAAGGGAGGGAAGGAGGGAAAGAAGGGAGGGAAGGAGGGAGGAAAGAAGGAAGGGAGGGAGGGAGGAAGGAAGGAAGAAAGGAAGGGAGGGAGGGAGGGAAGGAATCAGGCTTGACTGTGTCAAGGAGAGAAGAAATTTCATCAAAATATTAGCTTTTTCCAAAACTAAAATTCATATGTACTGATTTTTCTTTTATGTGAAGTTAATGTTAAAAATAAATCCATATGGGGTATGCATATGTGTGTGTGTGTGTGTGTGTGTGTGTGTGTGTATGTGACAGAAAAACAAATAACCAGGCAGAAAGTGGCTTTTGCAACAACACTGTCCCCATGTACCATATTCACTATAAAGGGCTGGGCCACATCCTTAGATCGCAAATGCAGAAGTAAACTGTGTGTGCATGTGCATGTGCATGTGTGGGAGTGTAAACGTCGGTGCGCAGGGCCTTCCCCTTCCACTCATAGTGCTATTGTTTCCACGAATCTCCGGCTCTGGCTGCCAGGACCACTTCACAGGCCTTCCAAACACCACCCTGGAGGACTGCATATTTGAAGCTCCGCACAGGTCTGAAAACCCCTCTTGGAAATGCCGGTAATATTCAAACAAATACCTGGATGTTTTGGAAGAGAATCGCATTCTTGGCCCCCAGCATTTTCTCTAAACCTGGCTGTCAACACCTGCTAAGATCAACCTATCAGATGCCAGGGCTGGACCTGGCTTCCCCTCACCCACCACCCACTTAAAATACTTTGCTTCCTTTTAATCAGAATAAGCTCCGATTATCTCCCTTCAAGCCAAGATTGTTGTTTTTATAATGTTAGCAGTCTGAAACGGAGCGCGGCCAGCCATCCGCGCTGTCTCCGCGGCCCCTTGTCATGGAAAGGCTGCCCCAGTTTTACAGATTATGAGGCTCTGCGCAGTCAGACGTTCTTAGGACACAGAGACGGCCATCGCGCGCACAGTGCCGGGAGCTTGGCGGCTTTGGGGAGGACAATGTTCTGCAAAAAGGGAAAAAAAAAAAAACCCACACACAGCCATTTTGCCCAGAAGTGAATCCTGGAGGAAGAAGGACAGGCACTCAGAAAAGGCAGAACTCTGCTTCCCTAAGAGGGCAGACATGAAATACAGCTCGCTCACTCTGAGAAGTCCAGGGAAACAGCCGGGAAACCAGAACAAATTCAGAAACAGAAACGAGGACAGTTCCCCTTACCTAATGGCTCCTGATCAATCCAGCTTCCTTAAGCTACTAAATGGCCTCTGCACCATAAGCTACAAGAAATAGGAGTTTGTTCCCATCCTCAGCTAAAAACATCTCTCTCAAGTTATTTTCCAAAGGACCAAAGCTCCTATTACCTGTATAATCTGATTATATAAGGGCATCCACCCGCCGTGGCGCCACGGTCCATAAGAGGCTAGAGGAAAGGAGGTCACCCCAGGACCGATGGGGGCCCCTCCAGCTCAGCCCAGACATAGCCAACCAGAGAACTCGCTGTTCCGAGGCCAATCTTGACTCTGTGGACGGACTGTGGGTGTCAATCCTGAGAGAAGGTGCTGCCTTTCTTTGCCCGAGTGGTCCCTTCGTTTTTAGTCCACCCAGAATTTATTTCTCTGGAGACCCCTGAGGGATAGATTCTTTATGAAAACTAGACCTTCAAGAGTAAATTGTCACCTCCGCTTGTGGATCTGATGTGTCTCCCTAAAATGATAATCCACCAGCGCAAGCTATATCTGCACTGAGGGAGGGCAAATCTAGACAAAGTGGGTGTGTGCAGAACTGGGGATTGAACCCACGGCCTTGGCACTGAGATCCATCCTCAGTCCTTTTTTATTTTGTAACTTTCAAGACAGGGTCTCACTAAGTTGCTAAGTTATCAGGGTTGGGCTCCTCCTGCCTCGGCCTTCCAGAGAAAAACAAATTTCCAAATACATTAGGGAAGCCACCAGCATTGTGAAACATTGTCATGACTAAGACCTGGGCAAACAGCCCGAGAAGATTAATGGAGTTGCCGTGGGTCCCCTTTGGTTTGGTTGCAACAAAATCCACAAGCACCAGAAGAGCGTGTGTCTCCAGAGCTGGGTTTTGGCAGCTGGCTTGTTAGTACAAGGTTTGAGCTAAGGTTTCCAATTGAAATGAGTGTTTCACGATTTCTGTCGCCTCATTAATAACTTCATTCAAAGGTCACACATCTTTACTTCAAATAAAAAAGCTTTACTTCAAGCTTACCCCCCAGTCACAACCTTTGACAGCAAGGTAGATGCACTCATCCAGAGTCTTTTCTTTCCAAATATTTCATATCTGCTGTTGATTATCTTTCTACAGCTGCACACAGAAGGCCTGCAAAAAGTGCTTCCGTGTCTGGGAAATTGTTTCATCAAAACAAGAGTGTGCACAGAGAAATCCACTTACTGCAGAGCAAAACGCTTCTAACTTTTCCTACCTTGTCCTGAAAGGAGAGGTCTCTGCTATTATCTCAAGGCAATGAGTTTACACCTAAAGTTTAAATTATATGATGATTTGTAAATGGATAAATACGAAAGATAACTTTGTGGTGACCTGGCCCGGCCAAGGAGCTGTCACAGGGCTGCCCCACTGTCCCCTCCACAGGTGTCACACAGGCATGCCCCGGAGGCTCCTGTCCCACACTGACCCACTGGCTGTGCTCACCTCTGCCAAGTGTTCACTGAGCGGCCCTCGCAGACCAGGCCATCAGACCATTAAAGTCAGAAGAGGGGACCTGGGCTTTTGATGGTGTGTGTCATAGAGCGGAAACTGACACATTGTTTTTGCTCTATCAACCAACTTACAAACATCACTCGGAAAGTGATAAAAATCTGAACCAGCTGACAGTGGTTAGACTAAAAGTTGTCTGGACTATACGGGGAGCACAAGGTATGTAAAGCAGACAGAACCCCAAGCAAAAGTAACTGAAGTCCCAAACAGACAGCTTCCTCTCCCAGTCAAGTCCACAGGAGCCCAAAGCTCTTTAGGACCCTCCTGGGATTTGCCCTCTTTAATGAATGCCAAACAGAGCATCTATCCACAGAAGGAGGAATCCACTGAATATACACATTTGGGTTTGTCAGGTGTCGTAATTTACTCCTATCTGGTTTGATATTGTTGGGAAGATACTAAATGAGGTCATTTTAAAACCTGATAAGTACAAATATAAATGTGATTGCCTTAGGACCTGTTCCTGAATATTGGTTCTTTGAGTTCATTAGTTTGTGTTGGCTTCACCTCAGGGGTCCAGAGTAGAGAGGAAAGAACAAGGCGCCCACCTCAAAAATCAGAGCTCTATTTATCTCAACAACATCCAAGTCAGAGAGTGCAGTGTCCAGAAATTATTTCAGCATTCTAAAAAAAATTACTGGAAGTACAGAAAGCTCATCTTTATAAAAATTATTACACCTTTAGTTTGCTTCCTGCAAAAAGGTCAGAGGGCCTAGATCCAATTAATGGTAAAAATCTACTTCAGCCTACGACATAATTTAGCAGTGACTACATTTTATTATTCCTCTGATGTCTTTGAGACAAAAGCAACCACAGTTACGTTTTCTAAGCCCATTTATAAAGAAACTCATTATATGGACTAAAACCCTATATATAAAAATCATACAGACCCTCTACTAATGGAGTCACCAGGACAAATACACTGCCAGGGACCACATTCCTGCTCTGCAGACAAAGGGAGGGAACAGGTTGATCCCAGGCGGCTGCAGTAAACGAGCAATTAACACGAATGCTTTGTGCTGGACAAAGATGCGGCTGGCAAAAGCGTCTCCTCCGGCAAGTCCAGGGTGGCTTTGGGTGTCTTTACCGTTTGTAGCTCAGGAGTTGAAGTGGGTTTTCCTTCCTGGAATGGCTGGAATTCTTGAAGTGCAGAGAGCCCAGAGCCAGCAGTCATTGATGGCAGGAGAGAAAAGCTGCCGATCTCGGTGTCCATCAGCAGCACCAGGACCCTGTCCAGCTCACAAAGCAAAGGGCCAGGCAGAGCTTGGGTGGAGAACGGCGTCTCTGATCAACGCACAGCATGTCGCCATGGGCAGTGAGTAGAGTCTCCAAGTTGGGGCGCTGCTTGGCCACATCGCCCCGAATGGCAAGGTCTGGTGGGGTGGTGTGTGTGGAGCCACACAGCTGGGATGCACCTGAGCTTGAGCAGAGCGGGGAGCCCAAGGGACCCGTGGGCACTGTTGCGTGTGCATGTGGTGGCTGCTTGTTAATGCTCATCACTGGAGCCGTCCACTGTGCCATGGTCCTTGGGGTCTTTGTGCCTGCTCCCGGCCCAAGGGGACAGCTCTGACTCACCCCCACCAAGGAACCCATCCCAACACAGATGTGGACGGGCCAGGCCGGGCCACACATGCAGGTATGCAGGGGTCCCTCCCCACACTGCACTGCACACTGTCCCACCATGGTCCTGGCTCCACAGAAGAAGAGTGGGCTTCTGATGAGAAAGCTGTAGCTATGTGTCATCCTCCTCCTCAGTTTCCAGCACGGAGGGGGCCAGAGCCCAACGCCGCCTACCCCGGGACACAGAGCACACGGCTGACACAGGACTGGGCACCCGCAGGGCATTCCATTGCAGCTCCATGTCGCTGGTACCTGATGACAGAGTGGGGTGGTGGCTGGAACCCACCATGGGGCACCCTGATCTTTCCTTTAGAAATCTGAGAAGCAACGAGTGCCCCACGGGGAAGCCAGCCTCTCTGGGGTCCCTGTCACCTCCTACTCAAGCAGAGCAGGGACAACCACAGACCTTCTGTAGACCAGCACCGGGTCCTGAAAGGCCAGACGAGAAAGATGAAGCAGAAAGAACCAAACCTGCCTCGCTATTCCTGGTCCAGGAGCTGCCTCTTCAGGGACATGAGTCCCTCCTGCCCTGTGTGGAATGGAATCCTGAGGCCACAGAGTGGGCAGGGGGCACAGCCTGGCCAGGCCTCCCAAGCACAAGTCCAGGGCATGCTCACCAACACTCACGAGGGGCTGATTTAGTCAGTGGATGATGGACAACATGATAGTGAAGGACAGAGTTGTGCAGTGCAGTGCAGTGAAGGACCTCAGGCCAGGGTGGCAAGGGGACAAGAGCCATTCTTCCATCCCTCGTGGTCCTGACAAGGATGAGGCCAGATGGACACAACTTATATAACATTCCCATATTGGAACCCCTGCCTTATAGTGACCCCTCCCAGGGTGGCCATCACTACAAAGATGATCAACAGGACTCCTGTCTTTACTGACTGTGGAGCAAGAGGACCCAGGGACAGGCGACTGGAACCTTCCCCAAAAGTCACTGTGCCGGACCCAAGATGGGAACAAATAAAAAGAACCAGAAGGCTCACAGGAAGGGCACTCTCTGTGTGTCCTCCTGACCCACTTCACTGTGGAAGGCATGGACCTTAGGAAGACAGAGCCCATGGGCCACAGTGAGTCCACCCACAGCCCTGTGCCCACTCCCCACTAAGTGCCCTCCAGAACCTGCCTTGGGCCCCCATCCCCCTGCCCTGCTGCCAGCATCCCAAGCCCCGCAAGACCCTCCACAAGAAAGGAAAAGATAGTCGCCAGCCCTGAGAGCCTCTCTGTCCCTCCGTCCTCCAGAGCCACCTTTCCAGGGGTGAGACATTGTCTGCCCTGTGAAAGAAAAACAGCTTGTTAATCTCAAAATATATGTTCAGCAAGAGAGTATTTTTATAAAAATAAAGGATAACCTGAAGGAACATACAAGAGAAGCTGTAATTTCAACAAAGGAATCCACCCTGTGCGTTTGAAGTGTCCTTAGTGTATATTATTCTGCATTAGCAACAAAGATAAACAGTGTTTTAAGGTTCGGGTACATCAATTACAGCGTTCCTAGATATTCAGATGTCTTTTCCTGTCCCATCTTTTATACTGTTCCTGTCAAGCACAAATCAAAGCTCTAAAAACATGTTTCTCTTCATCGTAAGCCCCATCATGGCCATTTATAATTTTAATATTCTCATGCTATCAAGGCAAATCAAATTTGCCTCGGTAAAAAATTCATCGTACTAAGTGACGAATGTTTTTATTATCTATCCAGATATAAACATTGGTGAGTGTAGAGCAAAAGTGACTGGAAATGGTCAACATACTTTCTCACCTGGCTCATCGCTGAGAGCTGAGAATCTATTAACATCTAATCATCTGCAGCAAACATTATTTTCTGCACCTATTCTTCTAGCAGAATAAGTCACTAACTTTTTAGTATAAGTTATTCTTAGTGAGTCACTCTTTTGCAGTTAAAAGGAAGAACAACCATAAAAAGGGTGCTACGGGGGTCAACAGCATCCACATGTTGCCCAGAACAGCCTGTGTGCAGATTTGCTGCTCCCACCTCCCTGTAAAGTCAAGATTTGGGAGGGAAAGTCTTCCAACTATAATAATAGCCAGCATGGAGCCTGGAGAGAGTATCTGCAATATAGTCTTTGAATCTCACACCCACAATCTGGACCATGAACAAGTTTGGGGGAGCCTGGCACGTCAGGAGCACCTGCAGGGTGGCGCCACCTGGTGCCTCCACGGGGCACAAATTCGGGGCCTCGAAGCACCCGTCTCTGTCAGCCAGAGCCAGGGAGCAGGCAAAACACACAGCAGCTGTCTTTCATCACACGGAATCCTCTCGCACTACCTAGACAAACTCAGTCTGAAACGGACTTGGAAAGTGTTCGTTGTTCCACCCACAGCCACCTTCCTTGGAAAGGGAAGTTGTTCGTTTCAGCACATGTCGGCCCCAAGTTCTTATAGTCCGCGAGCTCCTACTCTTTCCGTGTGCATGTGCGTTTCAGCGCCTCCAGGAACTTGCACGGCGCAGATCCGCACCCTCCTGATCGCAGTGACAGAGATCCCTGATATGCCCTTCATGAAGGCCTGAGTCCTGCTGGGTGGGAACACGTGGGAACACAGATGCACCTTGAGACCATAACGCTGAGAGAAATAAGACAGACTCGCAAGCTTCAGTGCCTCATGGCTTCTCTTACATGAGAAACCCAGAGTATAAATAATTTAAGAAAACCAACAAAATAAAAGATAGACAACAGAAATCAGAGCAAACTTTTGCAAATGGGAAGGGGATCCAGAGACGGACAGAGGGGAAGGAGGGAAGTGGGGGGAATAGGAAGATTAAGGTGTGCTAAGTACGTGCGCCTGCCCCCTAAGATGAATGTAATCACTTTGTACTGCAAACATGGACAAGGAAAAGATTGAACAAAAAGCAAAGAAAAAAATGAACATTTTTATTATTTGAAATAATTGGGAAGATCAAAATGCAGAGATCTCAGAGGCAAGTTGGCTTTTATTTCCCAAAATGTAAGCTCCCTCCCAATCTGCGTCCAACAACAATAGGTGAGAAGCCAGCCGGCAGCGACACTGTGAACAGGGCCTGTCACTCTGCGAAGCATCTTGGTGACACACAGAGGCCACCCCCCAGTTTGACCCCCATCCTAACTTCCTCCCGACTCTGGCCCAACCCCTACAGCTTCAAGATGACTTCCCTAAGTGCCCCCGGCCTCAGGTGACAGTGTGGTGCAGCATCCACAAGCCCAGCATCCCCATACCTGGTGCGCCAGAAAGCATCCAGGCATCACAGACGTGCGTGCCTGCAGTCTTCCTCTCTAGAACATTCTCCCAGGCGCAGGGACAGTGCTGGACCAAGACTGCTTAACTCTGGGGACTGGCGCAGTGACAGCAGCAGGGAGCCTGCAGGCAACAGGAGCCAACCCGGGGCGCTGAGGGCCCACCTGCTCACTGCACCCTGCACCATGACCATCATCGTCACTGCAGCCGCCAGTTACAGAAAGAGGGAAACACAAAGCGGCATAAATGACGTCAATTATCGCATCAATATTTACAGGAACACTGCAGTGAATGCTTGTATATAATTGTTTTATAATTCACCCTATAATTTATTGATCTATAATTATTTTAAGAGAGCTAGGCCTGTATCATTAGTATGGTAACATCAGTTAACATCTCCCTTGAAGGGAAGGATTTAGCAATCTCACCCAGGACTGAATAATAATGTGCAGCCCTGGCTGTCCCAGGCCTGCAGAAACACACAGCAGGTCTGGGTGAGAGAAAGAGGGCAAGAAGAGCAGAAGGGAGCAGGGAGTCAAGATCCTGCTCCATGCTGGGCACAGCCAGAGTCATGAGTAGGAGTACCAGTGTGTTTGTGTGTGTGTGTGTGTGTGTGTGTGTGTGTGTGCTTGTGAATGTGCAAACTGTGTGTGTGTCTGGGGGAAGTATGAGGGTATGTATGTGTGTGTGAGTACGTGAATGAGTGTGTGTGGGAATGAATGTGTGTATACAAACATGTGGGGGGGCTCTGTGGTGCATATGGTTGTACATGAGAGTGTGTGGTATGTGTGACAGCAGGTCTGTGAACACGCCTGGGTGCCTCTGGGCCATCATCCTGCACACCCAGCAGTGCTGGCTACACCCTGCTCCAGGACAGTGGGTGGGGAGGGAGCAGAATCCACTGCCACCCAATTCAATTCTGGCACCTTGAGGCCAGACGTAGCCGTAGGACACTCCAGCCCTTCCCACACCCTTCGGGCTCCGGCCTCTCCACCACACCTCACTCTGTTCCTTGCCAGAAGGACTCAGGAGTCCAAGGTGACTTCTCGAAGATGTGATAACAAGGTGTCCTGGATGGCTGTGGCTCGGAGCTTGAGGGTCCCGGCCTAGGGAGTCTGAGGCAGAATCAGTGTGGACCAGGTCCTGGGGAGGGGGGCCATGGTGAAAGGCCCCCAGAAATGAAATAGGGTGACCACAGTAAACACATAGAGGGATGGCCTACTGAAGGAAGGAAGTCGGACGGGCAGGCATGGCGGAGTGCTTCTCCCGGTCAGCTCTTGCCCACGCCCTCAGCCAGATCTCAGCTGCTATGACGCCAGGCCATGCTGCCCACCCATGAGGCTGGGACAGCTGTGCGTGTGCCACCCTGGGCCTGGCCCCTGAGGAGGCCTCGAGTCCACTTATTCTGCAAGCAGGTGAGGATGCCCCAGGGGCTTCAGGAATCCCACACACCCAGGGTGGCCTTGGTACGGCCTCCTGCTGTCTTCTCAGGCCTGTCCCCGGGATGCTCTCTCACTGTTTCCTTTTGAAAACCCAGGCAAACCCCACGAATTTCCTCATCAGTCACAGGGAATAAGGCAGGAGTCCATTCAACGTGTTCAAAACCATCAGTACACACTTGTCATCCCAGCACTTTACGAGGCTAAAGCAGAAGAAGCATGAGTTCGAGCCCAGCCAGGGCAACTTAGTGATTTAGTGAGACCATGTTTCAAAATTTTAAAAAATGTAAAAAGGCTAGAATGCAGCTCAATGCAAAGGCCCTGGGTTCAAGTCCTAGTACCACCAAAAAAACAAAACAACAAAAAAATCATCAGAGAGGTGAGTGAGTGCCCAAAAGCCAGAGAAAGCAGAGATCTGCGGGAGGACAGAGCCAGCAAGCAGGAAGTCCTGGGAATGCTGTTCTCATCCTGCCTTGACTTCCTGCGGTGGCCCTAGGTGCGAGAATCACAGTTTAAGAAGCACAGGCAGGTATCTTCCAAGAAGAGTCACTTTCATAGCAGGAACGACCACTTCTGAATTCATCCCACATCGCTGATTTCCCACCTCAGGCCATTAAGTGACTGTCTGGGAATCACTCTTCTGCCTTACTTCTTTCTAGCCTAAAACTTTTGACTTATCAAATTTCTCCTCCACACCAAGTTTAAACCCAGAGTAAAGGAACAATAATGATAAGAAAGAAAGAGATCTTAGAATAGCAATACCAGTCAAGAATTGCATTTTGATGTGTAAAAAGCACAAAGGGCCCCGAAATGTTATGCATTCTACCACGGCTCTCTGGACGAGCCCCTTTTGAAAAGCAGCTTCATTATATAGAATCACCGTGCACCAGTCCTGCAGCCAGGAGGAGACAGACCAGGTAATTGAAGTCCACGGGTAATCCAGAAACCTCATTTCAGTTCAATTTCAAACCCTCCTGCCGTCAATACTTTATATCTACTCTCAGGTAGCAGAATTGGTGGATTTATGAGCTTGGACAAGGTCTTTGACCTCTGTTACCAAGTGAGAGACTGCACGGCGCCCCCTGCGGCCCTTCCCAGAACTGCAGCTCCCTACCCACCCAGGACCCTGCCGCCCCTCCCAGCCCCGTGAGGTGAGTGACTCCCCAGGGTGAAGCCGTGTACAGGGGAAAGGGATTGTGCAATATCGCCTAAGAATTGCAGCAAAGGCATGTGTCTGTGTCACAGAAACTTAGATCCAGAATCTAGACAAATTCAGGCTATAGAAAATGATGCCCAAGTATAAGACCTGTGACCTTATGGTACATGTGTGGAGGGAAATTAGACACTGGTTGTAAATGAGCCAGAGGACCTCAACTGGGAGACAGATCTGCAGTGGAGGGACAAAAGAGAAAGCAGACGACAAAGACAATCCCAGGTATTCCCAGGTATGGATACATGCCCAGGTTTTCAAAGCACAGCAGAAATACTTGGAATAAAACCAGCTCTAACCCCTTACTCTACCCAACACTATCAACTCAGCCTAGTGGGTAATAGTTTATAGTTACGTGGTGTGAGTTTAATAACCACAAAGTGTTAGGAATTATTTCCCCAAATGTTACTGTTAGTCCTGATATGTCAGCTTCATTGGATTAACAAAGGCCTAGCAGATTGGTGAAGCATATCCCTGGGTATGTGGGTGGGTCATGCAAGGGTGGCCTTGGGGGCTGTTATGGTCCCCATCCCTTTCCCCTCTGGTACCATTTCCCTGCTCTGCTCCTCACCTGCCATGAATTGAGCAGCTTTGCTCTGCCACACTCTTCCACCATGATGCTCCCCTTAGAGCCACCAATCATGGACTGAACCCTCTGAAACCATGAGCTAAATTAAACCTCTCCTCCTTTAGGTTGTGGATAGTAGGTATCATGTCCCAGTGACAGGAACATTGATTCATAAGCCAAAATTCCAACTTTTCTGGAACACACAGGATCAGGAGCAGGGAGAGGTCAACCAATTGTTCCCAGTCATGATTGCTGATTGAAATCATGCAGGGGTCTCGCTAAATGTGGATGCCAGAGCTCCACCTAGGGAGTCTGACTTAACTGGGCTAGGTGCAGAAAAATCACATGTGATCCACTTTGCAGGCCAAACTGAGAACCACAGTCAAAAGTTAAGAACCACATGGAAAAAATATGGTACCCACTCTATCCCCCAACTAAATAATTACATTCAAAATCGCTTTCTTCTTATCCTACAGAACTGTAACTGGAAGGTCAAGAGGATTCAGTCTTACGGGCACTCAAGTCCAGTCCAGGAAGCATATAAATATCTCTTCATTTCTTTTTTTTTTTTTTTGCTTCAAGCAAATTTTCCCACTGCACAAATGTTCCTAAATGATCAATCCCTTCAAGATGTGTAAGTCTGACTGTCTAAATTCATGCAGCTCTTTTTGCATTGCTAATTATGCTGCAGAAGAATCACCCACTGGGGCCATGTCCAGTTCACCTGCTCCCAGCCTGCGGGTGTGGATGGTCATTCAGCTCCACGTGGGTTGGATCTCAATGAGGACTTCTACCGAGTTCACGACCCAGAGGCAACTGCCCACCCTAAATGTCTGTACCTTCATACTCGCAGCCATGGCCACTTCCTCCGTACAGTTGTCAGGCCCTTGTGGGAATCCCACTGCAGTGATTTCAACAAGTGCTGCATCTTGACAGGACCAACGGACAGCCGAGACAATCTCAGGACCCGAGCAGAGACTGCAGTGTGGGACTGCAGCTGTCTGACTCGCCAGAACTGGTATTTTAAACCCGAAGTCTCCCGTACTAGAGGAAGGAAGGACTTAATCCTGGGGGCAGCATCCCCACCCCTCCACCTCACTGTGCTTTGCCAACAGACCCACACTATTGTGACTGAAACCCCCTGAGATGTGGAAGTGGGACAGCAAGTGAATGCCTTTATAAATATGCTTGGTGTGTATAATCAGAAAAATTAATAATGAATGCTTTTAAAGAATAACCCAATTGTGTAGCATGCCGCACACTCATAGGACACTGATAGGACCTCAATTGATAAATGATTTAGATTCGGGCTGGGGGTGGAGCTTGGTGGTAGAGCACTTGCCTGGTATACATGAGGCCTTCAGTTCAATCCCAGCACTGTTACAAAAACAAAAGTTCAGATGGAAAATTGGATGAAGGAAATTTAAAATTTTTCAAAATAAGCACTTCAGCTGGGCATACGCTTTGACAGAATTCATTATCAGGAAATAATTTATGATATGAGCAACCTTTAGCCACAAAATTATTGATTCTAACATTGATTTTAATAGAAAAAATGAAAACAATTTTGAGATTCAACAACAGGTAACTAGAGAAATTTTGTTCTAGTCATGAGATGAAGTAAATACTAATTGAATATTAAAAATCATGTCCAAATGATCAAATAATGATTGCCCTTAATTTCCTTCTTAAAACTTTTGAACTTTCTGAATTTTTCCATAGATGTATTTATAATAAGAAAAGCAAACTCAGCAGTGTTGTAGAAAAGCAGTTATTAACATAGAAAGATGCCAGCAACCTGTGACTAAGCAAAATTTACAGAACAGTATTTGAGGTTTATAAGTATACATGTGTGAATATATGTTCATAAAAATATAGATGCTCAAGGGCTGGGGTCTTAGCTCAGTGGTTACAAAGTGCTTGCCTTGCAAACATAAAGCCCCAAGTTCAATCCCCAGCTCAAAAAAAACAAACAAACAAACAAAAAATATAGATGCTCACACACACATAGTAACACAGACACATAGTAACACATAAACATAGTAGCACATGCAGACAAATAGTAACACACACCTAGTAACACACACAGACACGCAGGAGCACACGCATCTAGTAACACACATAATAATACACACAGACACATAGTAACACACGGACCCATAGTAACACATACATGCACATAGTAACACTCAGAGACACAAAATAACCATTAGGTAAAAGATAAAAGCTTCAAAGTTTACTTATTATACCTGAATGGTAAAGCACTTACATCTTGATAGTGGAGCTGAATTTTATTTTCTCTTAATTGTTTATCTGTATTTTCTACCCCAAGTCCGTGCTACTTAAGTATTAAATGTTTTCAAATAAAAGATTTTTTAAATCATTACTTATGGAATATTTTAGGGCCATGTTCCAAATATCATGAAAATGACTCTATTTAGTCAGGAAGAAATGCTGATGGGTGACAGGCACAGAGGAAATGAGCGTGGCCAGACCTGTGGGACCTGGAGGCCACAAAGGAGGGCAAGAGACCACGAGGGAGGGAGAGAGGAAGTAGGTGTTGTCTAGACATAGCAGGACCAAAGCAATCCACAAAGAAAAAGATGGAAGTCAGGAAGTACAGGTTGGAATAGTAGGAGTGAAGAAAACTACTCTGGGTCTATATACCTACATTGGCTGGATGGATGGATGAGTAGATGAAGATGATAGATGGATGGATGGATAGATGGATGTTGGATGGACAGACAGACCGATAGATGGTGGATGGATGGATAGATAGATACATAGATTATAAGACAGATAATCGGTTGCATAAACCAAGCACAAAACTCTGCTCTGAATAAACTTCCTGGCAGCCAAGTTAGAGATGGGTTCCACGGTCCTCATTTGAAGACACACACAGCTCATGCAAGCATTTCCTGAGCAACATGAACAATGCTGCCGAAGGCCGTTTCATTGAAAATGCAAATTTTAGTTACAATGCGCCTGTGTCTTTCATGGGCCCAAAGGGCATAAGGTAAAAGCACATTGGGAACTGCGTCTTCTCTGAGATCAGGCTGACAGGGCTCGGGTCACGGAGGGTGGTCTCTTTTTAAAAATGGAGGTCCCGGCAGGGATGGTGTACAGGGTCGTCACTGCCCTGCCGTGCATGTTACACACCACCATTCCCAGCCGGCCCTCATGCACTCAGCGGGAAGCAGTCCGATGGGAGAGGTTTCAGCCGAAGCCCGGCAGGGGCTGTGTCGGTGAGGAGGCCTGGCAGCCCTGGTGCATGCATCTGCCATTGTCAGGACGGCAGGGAGCAGACGCAGCCCGCAGGCCGAGTGTGACCGCCCGGTAACCTCCTGGCACCAGGCAGTTCTGTGTCAACGAAGCATAGGAAGTGGTTATTTGTGTCGAGGGTGGTACCACCCAGGCCTCGCTCCCTCAGCCGCAGAACTTTAACATCCATCCCATCATGTGGCCCAGCAGATGCCATGCAAAAGGAGCGCCTGGAGAAGTGAACAGACTTAACAGAAGAGTCCCATGTCCTCTATCTGAATGTCGGAAAGGCACCTGGTATGATCACTAGGCTAAAATGTAGCACAATCTAGATGATATTCTTGAGCATCATTCGCTAAATCAGGGCCCCTTGATGTTACCCAGACGCGTGGATCCTGTCACCAGCCAACCGGAAAAAGTACTGATTTGTCTAAGATGTGTACAATGTTAAAGCTCAAGTTAGAAATCAAAGGGGCTAAGGGGCTAAGTCTCAACACTGTTTTATACCGCTTGATCCAGGAGTTTGACAAATGGAGAAATCATGTCTGCCCTCCTGGTTCTTCTGATGGCATTAGGATAAAACATCTAAAAAAGCATTTACCAGCTTAAATCAATATTAAGATCATTCGGATTGCCCAATTAACAATTTCTGTCTCTCCAGTCAAAGGTTGATGGTGGGTCCATAAATTCTAAGAAATGTCTTCAAAGAGTCTTGATAGATTCTTTCCCATTAGTTAAAGCAATTGGTGTTTTACAATTAAAACCAGGAATGAGAAAGGAGCAGAGATGAGAGGAAGTGGGCAGGCACACTTCAAAGGGCAGGCAAAGCAGGGTCTACCTGGTAGCACAGGCCTGTCATCCCAGCATTCTGGGAGGCTGAGGCAGGAGGATCGCAATTTCAAGCCCAATCCAGACACCTTAGTGACTTAGGGAGACTCAGTCTAAAATACAAAAAAAAAAAAGTATCTTGTTTTAGGTTATAATGTCTTTTCATAGGCATAATTATTTCAAAGCATATGGCATTTTATTAAGAACATGAAACAGTTTTAAATTGACATTTAACTAAAGCAGATAACAGTTACCAGGCTATATTTTAAAATAGCAATTTTAATGTGTAACTTTCCACTAATCACACAGCACACAGGTACTCATCATATATCAGTTCTACTGTTGCCTCCATCAAAGTGGAGACTTTTGCTGAATCTGTGGAATGTTGTTCTTAAATAGAAATCGAGTGTAAATTAACATAGAATGTTTTCTCCCAGAAAGCAAACTTTCTAATGCTGGCTTTTTATTCTTTTTTTGTAATTACTCCTTCCCTGCTCCCAGTACTGCGAATTAAGCACAGGGTCTTCCCACTGAGCTCCATCCCCAGCCCTTTTTTAAACTTTATCTTTTATTTCGAGACAGGATCTTACTAAGTCACGAAGTTGTCCAGGCTGGGCTTGAATTTTCGATCCTCCTGCCTCAGCCTCCCAGAGTGCTGGGATTACAGGTGTGTGCCACCATACCCTGTGAAAATATTACTTTTTTGAGGGATCACAAGAGACTAAGACTGCAGGCATCTCGAAGTTAGGATGGGGGCCATGAGCACGCTGGGTGGGAAATGTCACAGGACCACTGATTGCTCCTGGTGGCAGGTCTGTGGATGACACGGCTCAGGAGTGCTGGACACAGGCAATGGCTGCAGTGACCTCAGCCCCCATTTTCTGGTTCACCGACTTGTGTGAATTTGCATAGCCGGGCTCCTCCTGGACCTCACTAGGGGCTCGTGTGAGTGTTTCCATCACGTCCAGCCTCCCCATACAACCTGGGCCCTGGCACACAGCCCCCTCAGCAGACCCAGAAGCCTCTCCTGCCCAGCCAGGCACTCAGACCAGCGGCCAGGCCCAAAGCAGAGCGGCAGTGAGGTTTGGACGACTTTATGTCCCACGCCAAGGCTTCGTCACAGGGCTGTCATGTGGGGTTGGAGGTGGTGCCCTCGGTGCGCTGCCTCAGTCTACCCAGGGTCCCCACAGCAGGCACCCGGCACCCCTGCAACCCGCTCAGCTCTGCACACAGCATCGGCCCCACAGCCTTGCCTGCAGGCGGGAGTCATGAGTCAGCCTCACGAGGGTCATCCCAGGTGTGTCCCCACAGCATTCCCACGAGGTGAAGCCTGGTCAGGACACAGCTCCGCCCGGGGCACTTGGGGCAGCCGTGCCCACTTTTGCTCTGTCTGGGCGGTCCTGCTGGCCTCTGATAAGGGCACAGTCTTCTCATCCTGCCCCGGGCCGCTCAGGTCCCTGTGCCCGTGGGACTCAGCAGCGTCCTCTCACGCAGACCAGGTGCACCCACGACCTCGCCTCAGGGACCACGCTCAGGAAGGCAGGCTGAGGTATCTGCAAACTCCCCTCTCCTTCCCCACAAGCCGCCGCCTCCTCAGTCTTGGAAAGTCACACGTGTCATCACCACTTGAAGTTCTATGACTCAGCTTTTGCCGCTCATCGCCCAACGTCCAGCTGCAGGGACAGAGGCTATAGAGACAATGCAGGCAATGGAGGGGCCTCCAACATTCGCGTCCTCTGAAGCCCTGTCCAGCCCAGGGCCTTTGCACACTTGCCCTCCTGGAATGTCCCCGTGCACACTATCACTACATGCTGCAGGGATGTGCACAAGTGTACCAGCCTGGCTGATCTCCCCTCGAGGACTGCGCTTCCCCGTGAACAACTGCAGGTCTCCACACCCAGCCTCCCCAGACACACGCCAAGCCTTTTCATCCACTCCATCGCCACACGCCTGCCTTCCCAGAGCACAGAGTGAAACAGGCCTTCCCAGCCTACCAGAGCACACGGGACAAATAAGGATCACGCCTGTTCAAGGTGTGCGACGTGCTGTTCTGATAGACGCACACGCTGGGATGATTAGTGAAAGCGACAGCTTCCGACGCTGACCGTGGCCGCCAAGCCCATTAGGAAGCTCTAATTGCCCATTGGATTCTACTTAACGGTAGGATCTCAGAGGAGCGGACTTTTATCTTTTGGACGTTCTATAGTTAGAAAAAATTCTATTAAAGATCCAGGATTAGACCATTTCCTGGGACAGTCCTCAATTATTAATCTAGGCCTGATGAGACCACGGAAAATCTTCACGGAGAAGCAGCAGAAGAGAAAAGCTGAGATACCAGGGCTGTGCTCCCCGGAAAATGCTCCCCATGGATGACACAACACACCCAGTGCGGTGTGGTCCGCATCCACTCGACACCAGTTACGCAGAACTGCTCGTGTGTTTATCAGGCACCTGCTCTGGCTCACCGCGGGCTGACCATGTCGAAAGCACAAGATGCACTCTGGAAATAGTTCCAGTTTTTAAATGGTTATAAATTCTACTAGAAAAACAATCTATTCAAACTTAAAACTTCTGGTTATGCTAAAAATATATTTATACAGAAAACTTATGTTGAAGAAAAACAATTGACATCCCTGAACACACCAGCCACACTCCAGGCCCTTCCTGCTCCTTCTAGAATGTTCTTTCCTGCCAGGGCTCACTACACCCAGGTCTCTGCTGAAGGCTCTGTGTCCCCAGCACTCTCTCTGGACTTCCACCTGCTCCTCCCTGTCTCCTTTCCTACCTGTGTATCTCCCCAGCACTCATGGATCCTGACTGTACTGGCTAGTTTTGAATTATTACAAGTTCTGTGTGGGGACGTGGCGCTCTGCTTGCCGATGGCTCACAGCGGGTGCCCCACCGCAGCTTGGGAGGGGACGGGACATAAGAATGAATATGTGTCATGTCCATGTGCCACCTCCCTACGAAGAATGTAATCGTCGTATACTGCAAACACAGACTCATCAAAAAAATAAGTTTTAAAAAATCAGCATTTAAGGCAGGAATCAAGGCAGCTTACGTCACAGCCTGACATCACGTGATGAAGAGATTTCCAGGAAAGACTCTAACTTTAGTCAGACTTGTCAGCTCCTGGGAGCTGGCCTCTCCCCAACATTGACATCATGTGCAGGCCACACCGCAGGCTTCACAGCAAGCCACCTCGCATGCATCCCACACAGCACTGAGTGACACTCGTAGTTGTATTCACTCGTGACCAGGAGGTGAAGGCAGCCCCAGCAAACAGCCTGAAGGTTGCATCCGTCACCAGGCACACAGCTGAGGCAACTCGTCCCACATGCTCCAGAGCTGCGTCCTCTCGGCAGAGTCCTCTCCTGTGTGTGCCTGGACAGCAGCCTCACTCCGAAGGCTGGCCAGCTGCCGTGGGGTCACTTAGGAAACTTCCTTCACTTGGAATGCATGTGTGTATATGTGTCTGTGTGTATGTGCCTGTTTGTGTGTGTCTGTGTCTGTGTACGTGTGTCTGGGTCTGTGTACATGTCTGTGTGTGTCTGTATGTGTGTCTGATTCTGTGTCTGTGTGTGTCTGTGTCTGGGTATGTCTGATTCTGTGTCTGGGTGTGTCTGACTCTGTGACTGTGTCTGTATGTGTGTGTGCTTGTACATGTGTCTGATTCTGTGACTGTTGTGTGTGTGTGTGCATGTGTGAGTGTGCACATCCAGTCCAGGTACTTTACTGCCTTCTCAGGGTGGAGTTGGGACTCCTCATGCTTGTTTCCTCCTCCTAATGAAATAAGACGTGCACAGGTCTGCACTCAGAAAGCCCCCCACAAACCCCGGGGGGCCCTTGTGGCCCACGAAGCTTGAGGAATTGTAGAGGGAAGGGACTCTGGACTCTGACGGCTGAGGAATGCCTTTCGTTTCCCTTCCTTTCCAGTCGCCCACCATCTCCGGCCAGGTCCACCGCATCTTAGAATGCCCTGAATCAGCCACATGTGCATCACGCAGAGCAGCTGGGCGTCACAAACACTAGGGCCTGAGCTGCCTCTCTAGCCCTGGAGTTCAACCTGCCATCAAGTCGTGTGGAAGGCCTCTCCTGTGCTTCCTGTGGACTTAGCACCAAAGGTGCGGTCCAGCGGCGCTTTGTCTCCAAGCCTGGCCACATTTCCACAGCAGCCACATTTCAGACTGGAAACCAAAAACAACTTAGGGACTCTGGCAGGCTGAGGCAAGAGAATTGCAAATTTGAGCCCAGACTGGGTAGGTTAGCAAGACCTTGTTTTAAAATAAACAAAAAGGGCCAGGGATGCAGCTCAATGCAAAATCCCTGAGTTCAATCCCCAGAACTGGAAAAAAGAAAAAAAGAACAACTTAGCAAGGGGGTCTAGAGGGCACACCCACCCCAAGGCTTCTGCACTCCACCTGAGCAAGTGCCTTTTTGTGACACGGTAGATCAAGGCCCACCTAAACACCAACAAGGGAAAACTTCTGTCAGTTGATTAAATATCAACATAATTGCTACAAGAAGAAGACAGACAGTCACACCAAAAGAAAACAAAGAAAAATGTTCTCCAAAGCCTCTGCTTCTGGGGATAGAGAGGAGGTGGTGAACTCTGGAGAGATCCGTGGGGTCACAAGGACCCCACTCCCTCCATCTCTGATGTGAGCCAGGCTGTGGGCACTGCCAGAGTCAGAATTAGATTCTCCCTTATTCCACCTTATTGCATAATCTCTTCACATCATTCTGCAAAGCTCTGGGAAGTATAGGAAAGGAAATCCCACCCCTGAAAGGTTTGACGTGATCTAAAGCCCCCACCCCAGTCCTCACCCAGCCCCCCAAGCGAAGCGCGTTTTATTAACACGCGGCGAGTGGTCAATTTAAAGAGGGCTTGTGCATTAAAGCAGATTGTTTTATGTCTCTGACACGAGACTCCGGGTGGATGAACTATCAA
The DNA here is from genome assembly GCA_004026905.1 of Hystrix cristata. NCBI lineage: Eukaryota > Metazoa > Chordata > Mammalia > Rodentia > Hystricidae > Hystrix > Hystrix cristata. The sequence goes on along the minus strand of PVJO010005610.1, from coordinate 11,122 downwards.
GGCCTGGGTTTAAGTGTGATTAATGCCTACTACTTGGAAAGCATCCAAACTTATTAAATCTGATGGAGTAAAGCAGCATAACTTTCTCGTGTTATTTCCAAGCGGTACGATTAGACAGACGTCGTCATAGTGAATGAAGCTGCCGGAAGTAGCCACTATGTGCCTTGGGGAGGGGAGTAGGCTTTATTTACAAAGAATTCAGCAGTTAGCAGTGTGGACCAAGTCTGTCTCTCCCCCAGGAGGCAAAGTCACTTGCCTTCCTGCAGATGCTGCCACAGTCCACACACTGAGTGTCAACCTAACAGGATGAAGAGAAGAAGAAAGTATGTAAGAAACCTTCCCTTTCTCCCATCCCAAAATGAACATATAGATGCATGCCTGTCCATCCTGCTCACACACATGCGCACACACGTGCACACACACACACACAGGCACACACGCACACACCAGCCCTTTGCAGTCTCATCCTATCCCAGGGGCAAGAGGAGTCTCCTTAGTCTATTTGGTGGCCCCTCTCCACAGAGCACGCAGGAGTCACCCAATCCCATCCCAACCTGGTATGTTCATAGCCTGGCATTGAGGGGAGGCACTTGTGTGCTGTGCACGCCACATCTCTCTATGCCCTGTGCAGCTCCAGGACAAACAGCTCCTAAGAACAGTGTAGCTTCTTAGTAAATTCACTCAGCTATGCTCCGAACCAAAACCCGAACCAACAAAAGAAAACTGCGGTGGAAATGTGAGCCCAAGTCCCACAAGAAGACTTGCTGAGCACCTGCTCTGTGCCAGGAGTAGCCAGGCAAAGCCCTGGCCATCACAGAGACATGCAGAGGATGCCACTGTCTACCGCATGACATGTCCCAGGCCAGCCCAAACTGCTGCACTTTAACTGGAGAGATCCAGGCACTTGGATACTGGGATTTAGGACTTTTCTTTAAGAAACAAAAACATAACAAAAATGTTTGTACTATCCAAGCCCATCCCAGTCAGTGACAAAACCCAAGGCAAGCCCAAGCCCCCACCTAGCTCTTACTGATAAAAGAATAACAAATACAAAAATCTGCCAAACAACAAAGCTCCAACTTATTATACATGCTCATCAGTTTAACCCCCAGGAAAACTCCTGAGAGCCTGCGGGTACTCCAGCCCTTTAATACCGGCCTCGGCAGCCACAGATCAAGGCCTGGCCCAGCCCTCTTTGTCTGCAAAGATGAAAGCGGGAACAGGTGGAGGCTTTGTACGACTCATCACCTGCAATTACATGGAGGAAAGCTAAGAGGAGCAGAGGTGAGCGGAGCCCGCCTTAGAAAGGCTCCCGGAGCAGGTGGACGTGTGCGTGGATTGTGTGGTGTCTGCTGACACTTGTGGCAAGATCAGTGGCTGCTGGGGTCCCTGCTGGGCGGGGACATGTGGGGACCTCCAGACACACGCAAACAGGGACATGCACAGAGACATGCACAGGTGCATACACACACACACACACACACACACACACACACAGAGACACGTTACATGGAAATACACAGACACACACAGAGTCACACTCCACGCCATCCGTATCTCACCTGTCCTACCTCTTCACATGTGTTTTTTAACTTCCTGCCTCTTTTTCCATTTTTAGGAAACACTGTCCTAAGCACAAATGGTACTGCATGAGGGGTGATCAAAATACATGGTGAATTACGCATAACTTATTACACTGAAAGACACATTGCCATGAATCTCCTTCAAAATCCTCTCCCTCGCTTCCAACTCACTTATCCCATCACTCTTGCCACTTTCTGAAGCAGCTCTAGAAATCCTCTTTCATAGGCGTCTTTATGAGGCATGATCAAAAATATGGTGAATGCTGCTGCCAAGTGCCATCCAACAGAAAGGTAGGCTGGTAAAAACACGACAGTGTGTCCTCATCCACCCTATTCACCAGATCTGGCACCATGTGACTTCTGGCTCTTCTTCAAAGTCAAAATGATCAGGAAAGGTAAACATTTCAAATAGATTCAGGACACTGAGCAACCATGACAGCACAACTAAAGACATCCAGGAAAGAGACTTCCAGAGCTGCTTCAGAAATTAACAAGAATGATGGAATAAGTGTGTTCAAAGCCAAGGGGAGTGTTTCGCGGGGGTTAGCAGCGATGTGTTTTTCACTGTAATAAATTTTTCAGATTTAAACACTCATGTTTTTTGATCACACCTTGTATATAAACATACAGGTCTTTGTTTTTCATCCTCCACAGAGGGCCAACAATCTGGTATCTATAATTAGTGAATCCCTACAGTAGGCAGGGTGTGTGGCCAGAATTCCCAGAGCCCCCATTTCTTTGGCACAGTGCCCCCACACAGCCCTCTCGCTCCAAGAGAGTGTGGAGGCTTCATAAGGTGGCCAGACCACATATGTGTCACCTCTTAGCTTCTGGTAGAAAAGTGCATCACTCGAACGTGTCTGGCGTTGACACCTGTCTTAGTTACTTTTCTCATTGCTGAGACAAAATATCCGGCACCCAAAGTTCAAGGGGGAAAGGTTTACTTGGCTTACAGTTTGTAGAGGTTTCAGTTCATAGTTGGCTGGATCCCAGGCAGGGCAGCATGGCAGGCGGGTAGAAGGCAGCAAGGTAAGAAAGGGGCCTAAGCATCTTCTTTCTGCCCCTTATATATCATCCAGGCTGCTAGGATTAGAGCGGTGACAAACCAATCAGTGGATTGATTCAGTGATTACACAGTCTAGATTCAGCCACCTCTGAAAAAGCCCCACCTATGACTGCATGAGGCTTTGGGGGGACATCTAGGCACAAACCATAACAACACTGGAGGACCAGCTGTCTCCTTTCACAATCGGCTCAGTGCTGCCTGATCCACTCTGACCTCTCTTCCAACCAAACCTCCTGCCGCTCCCTAGGAATGAGAAGGCAGCTCAGAGCCAGTGGCACCGGATGCGCATCCATCAGACACCACAGGGGACACCGGATGCTGGTGGCACAAGGGTCGTCTGTGGAAAGAACCTGCCCTCCTTGAAGCAGGTTTCAAGTTTGTGTGGGTGCCCACAAGACATCAGCATGGGAAGTCCACCCAAGGTTTGGTCTCAGAAATTCCAGTTGCATCAGAAGGAATACACAAGGAGGCAGCGAGGCTGACTTCCCCCAAAGATGATTCAGGAGGAGCACAGGTAGACGCGTTGCCTCTGGTTCCAGATGCCCCTGGGATGCCAGGTTCTGCTTTCAGCTGGCAAATGCACAGCAGGAATCCAGGTAAGCTGCATCTTCTGTCACAGGGACACTCACAGTGACACTGACAGCGATGCATGAGATCACTAGAGAGGACTGCTGGCTAGTGTCCTCTGGAAAGCATCTTCCCCAACATAAAGCGGCAGGAACACAGGAAGTGCGGGGACATCAGACTTTGGCCCTAGGCTGCCTCTTGGGCTCCCGCCCCAGACCCTTCTCACTTGCTTTCTCATCTCTATGGAGCCATCAGACGTGCATTTCTGTCCTCCTGGGCCCCTGTTTTATTTTTACCTCCATAGCTCTTGCCGTAAGTTTCTCGAGGTTCCAATCAGCAGCCCAGTCACATTTTTTTTTTTTTTTTTTTGGTGCTGGGGCTTGAACTCAGGCCCTTGTGCTTGCAAGGCAAGCACTCTAACCACTGAGCTAAATCCCCAGCCCCCCACTCGCTTCTGTCTGTCGCCTCAGGGAACTTTCCTGAGGCAGGTCACTTCCTTGGGTTAAATAAAATTGGTCTTCGGGCCCGATCTGCTTCTCCAGTTCACAGCCTGCGGACCCAGCCATGATCACAAAGTTCAAAGAAGAAATGGAGTTTTTAAGAGCTTCCTTATTTTGTCAAGGAAATGAATGTGTGAACAGCATCGTGTTAGATAAAATATAATTTTTTCTTAAAACAAGTCAAACCAACATGTCCAAAAAAAAATACAGTTTTTATATGCTGTCTATTCTTATCCTTCAGCCAGGATCCATTGTACCTGCTGCAGGTTTTATAATCCATCAAACAGTCCAAAGTTACTCCATCGCAACCAAAACTTCAAATAGGAAACAGACTATTATCGTACAAAAATTTTAATCTCCATGGGGTTCTCGGGGTCAGATCTTAAGAACTGTGTCACAGATGTGCCACTCAGCTTCTGTACCTCCCCAGTGACCCTCAGCAGAAGTTGTAGAATTTATCACCGTGGACACCAGTGTAACGGCAGGGGGAGTCTGGTGACTGACATCATCCCCAAGATGTATGTGGGTCCTCTGCCCCCTGCTAACAAGTGAGCTGCCCACTATGGAACTAGCAAAGCTCCCACCAGCTCCTGGGAACAGACTGGCACTGCCCCAGAAAGCAGGGGCAAGTTTCTGGTCAACACCAATCCCCAAGCGGAGGGACACACGGAGCAGGCTCTGGGCTCAGAGGCGCAGTGACAGCCGCCCTGTTCCTGAGGTCCTTGCCAGCCGTGGGTTTTATGAATCTTATAAATCTCAGGCTAGCCACATTGTTGCCACTTTGTCAGGATTTGGGGACATGGGAAGGTCAGGGCCTAATTTATCTCTTCATATTGGATTAATTTAGCAATGAAATCCAAGCAGGCGCTTTGTCTGCCCACGATTCCACCTGGCGAGGGGGCCAAGTCCCTTCCTGCCCAACTTCCGCTCACTCTTCCTTGTACTTCCTACATTTTCTAAGCAATCATTTTGTCCTACAAGCACACTGACAAACACCAGCTCCGGAGCCAGGGACAGCTAGGCTCTGCACACTAAAGGAACTTAATAATGCTGTGTTTTCATTCAGCATTAACAATTTATGGTTCATAAAAAAGGGTCCAAATAACTAGCCTTGCTCTCTCTCCAATCATTCTCAACAGAGTCCAGGTCAGATCCCAGAATCTCAGACCCTCTGAGTGCCCTCCAGGGGCGACTGGGCCCACATGCCAAGGGAAGGGCCTCTGGTGGACTGAGACCCAAAGACACTTCCTTCCTTTCCCAGTGACAGCTGACGCTGTCTTTGGCTGCCACCACAGTCATCCTCACATCACAAGATGCCACATGTACTGCGCTGATCCCAGCTGATCCAGACCCTTCACATCCATTTCCAGCAGCCACAGGTGGAGGAAGTGACTGAAGGTGAAGGTCACATCTAGACTCACTACCTAGAATGCAAGGTCCAGACTGCACCCCATATTCACAGAGGCCACGTTTTAGTCAGAGGCACAAGATTCAGCAAAGAAACCAACAATACACGGCAAGACAGACAGAGTTATTTGTGGTTGGCCTGGAACAGTGTGTGTGCTCCAAATATTTGATGAGCACATTTGCTTATCAAAAACGTACTTGCTACTGATGTTCACCCAGTACAGGGCAGGTCGCCAGGAGGCTGGGCTCTCAGCAGCCAGCGAGGAGATCCACAAGCCCACATTTTAGAAGCGGCCCAATTAGCCCATCCCTACCAGCCCAGTCGGCTTTCCAAGCGTCAGGCTGTGCAAAGATTCGCTTTTCCACACGGCTGGGCTGGAGGAATGCTGTTCTGCCCACGCTCACATGGCCTCCTGGCAAGCCGCCTAAGCCCTGGAATAATCCTGATAAGTAAGTAACAAACCGCGCGTCGGATTCAGAGCTGGCGCAGAGCTGGGCTGCTCTGCAAGGACTTGCACCAGGTGGTTACCAGTGACACAGGCCTCAGGCCTGGCTCCAGGACCCTCGGGCACTGGCCCTTCCTCCTGGACAGTGTTGTCACACGGCATTGTCTAGTACAACCTTTGTCTTTTTTTTTTTTTTTAACCAAGAGCACGTATTGGTACATTGTATACATAATGGTCACATTCATCATGGTTATTTTGTACCTGTACATGATGTATCTTGGTTTTCCCCCCTTTCCCACCCCACCCTTCTGTTCCTCCCTTCCCTATTTATAGCAGGGGAGACAGTTGCCCTTAGGGCCTGTGTATCCCACAGTTCTCCTTGTCTCCCTCCCTCCCTGTAACAGTCTCTACAGCCATCTACTTCGCATAGCCCCTCTACTTCTGAGTCCTTGGTCTCCAGCTGGGGTTCACTGTATTTATTTCTTAGCTTTCAACATCCAAACACCCTCTTGCTCACTTGATTGTGGCCTCTCTCCCAAAGCCCTCCCCAGTCTCTCCCTGTTCAGTCTCCAGCCTCCCACTTCATCTGGTTCATCAGTGGTGTCCCTGCATGTGGCCACAGCCCATGCCACAGTGATGGCAGAACGTCACACAGCACAGGCAGGGAACAGGTAGACAATGCTGTGAGTGACATGGCCACAGAGACAAGTTCCCAGAGTTGGGAATAAAACTACTTCCGTGTTTGGGGACCAGAAACAGTGGCCTGCAGGAGGAGATGCTGGAGTGGAGGTGGGAGAAGACAGAGGTGCAGCGTGAGGAAGGAGTGTGAGCAGCACTCCTTGGCCTGGCGATGGTCATGGCCACAGCATCCACACAGTTGCCATGCAGAAAGGTGAGGGCTAGCAGCCCCAACATGGCCTTGAAGACAACCAGATGGAGCTCACTGTCCTTACACCCCAGGAGCCAGCGGGGTGAGGCTTGTGGCAAGCAGACGGAACCTCTGTCACCTTCAGAGAGTGATGATGGAGAGAGATGAAGCAGGGTTCAGAGGGAACATCGGGCATGGAAATGTGCTTTTTAAGACAAAATATTGGCCTCAGAATAGTTTCAGACTTACAGAAAAGCTACAGGATGGCACTGAGGCCCCTTACCCCCCACATTGATACCACCTGTGGCCAGGTCCGACTGCTGCCACTGAGGGCACAAGCGCCTGTGTCTCAACTCCGGGCTGCATCCCAGGTCCCCTGGCCCCCCACCCACACTCGGGGGCCTTGCTGAGAAAACTGTTGTGAGCAAACATGTTCAAAGCTATCCTGGACTGCATAGTTAGACCCTGTCCCAGAGAGAGAGGAAGGGAGAGAGAGGGAGAATGAATAGTGTATAAAAAACTTCCAGTTTGATAGAAAAACACTAAGAGAGCCAAGAAATTCCTCAAACCCAAGTAGGATGAGCAGTAAAAGCCCCACCTCTAGGCGCACCATCGTTGAACCATCCAAAGCCAAAGATGAAAAGAAAATTTTCACCAGTAGCAGCAGAGACAAATGCCACATCACATCCAGAGCAGCAAGGACACAACAGTGACCAGGGGACTCGAGAATGCCAAATTCAGATGTGAAAGAATAAAGCTTCCAGCCAGGAATTCTCTACCCAGTTAAACTATCCTTCCCACGTGTCAGGGAAGTAGAGGCATCTCTCGCTGTACAAAATCCTATAGCGTCCATGGCCACTGGCACCTCACCACAAGTCATGACAAAGGCCTCCTCTGGGCTGAAAGAAAAGGGCCTCACACAGCAACTCGGATACACAGGAAAAAATAAAGCACACCAGAAACAAAAATATGTGTGTAAGCATCTAAGAACATACATTTATCTGTTCATTTTTAAATTTTCCTTTAAAAGAGTATTTTAAAACAAATATTGCATTGCTGGATTTTGACATTTAGAATGACTGAGCTTATACATGAGCGTGTGTATATATGTCTATATATATTTCAATTGCAATGTTTTAGGTGCAGAGATTATACATACATATACATACAACATAGACGTATGACTATGTGTACAAGTGTGTGTGCGTGTATATGTGTGGACAACAGCACAGAGGACAGGCGACCAGAGTGCAGCCAGCTCAGACAGTGCACAGTGCTTGTATTTTCCAGAACAAAGCCACTGCTAATTTGAAATATATTGTGATAAGTTAAAAATGTCTACGTAAGCTCCAGAACAACCACAAAATAATGAAAAGTACACAAAGAAATATAGCTAATATATCAATATTAAAATGCTATATTTAAATATTTAACACCAAAAAAAGGAGAAAAGGGGAACAAATGGCAGGCATCAATTCAACCAAATCAATAATTACCCTAAATATAGATTTATTAACCACTCCTATCATAAAGCAGACATTAAAGCAAATTTCACACCAGAAATAGGAGCGACCAGAAGACTTAGAATAACAGACTCACTCTGGATCAGACAAAAAGCAAGATCTCACTCTAAGCTGTCTACCCAAAACATGTTTTAAATTCAAAGGTTCAAAGCCGGATGGTAAAACTAAAAGGAAATGCAAACCACTCATGAGACCTGGCGGGGTGGCTATCTTAAAATTAAACATAATTTTTAAGCTAAATAATATTACTGAAGACAAAGAAGTACATTCCACAGTGGTGAGATGCTCAAGCTAGCATTCGTAGCATAGAATAAAAATACAGCCGCATTGGTACTTATAACAATGAAGGCGTATATATACCTAACAAACAAACCCCAAATACAGGGAGCCAAAATTCACAGAGCTGAAAGAAAAAGCAGACAGACAACTCTGGCTCTGTAATCCACAGGTGAGACGGTGAGGATTCAGAAGGAAACGGTGAGGATTCAGCAGAATTGAACAATGCAGTGAAACACTGCCATGTAGGAAATACTCTGCCCATGACAGAGAGACATATTCCTTTCAAACACACATGGGGCATTCACGAGGATAGACCATTCACTGGTCTACTGCAAAGCAAGACTCAATAAATTTTAAAAGACTAAAATCATCAAGAATATATTCTCCAACTATAATCAAATCAATATACTTTTTTTTTTAACCAAGAACATATATTGGTACATTGTACACATAATGATCACATTCATCATGGTTATTTCGTACCCGTACATGATATATCTTGGTTTGCCCCACTCTTCCCCACCCCCCCTTCCATTCCCCACCCTTCCCTATTTACAGCAGGTTTATTTACATTTTTCCATTTTTCCCCTTTCTCTTTTCTTCTCTTTTTCCCTTCCTTCTTTCCCCCTTTTCCCTTTCTAGTCCTCTTCTCTTTTGAATATTATTTCTTTTACGTAATATCTCTTGTACCTCTTTGTTCTTATTTACACTTCCAGTTTCTCATATGAGAGAAACAATTCGATGTGTACTCATGAGTGTCTGATTTATTTCCCTTAATAGTATGTTCTCAAGGTACATCCATTTACCTACAAATGTCACTAGTTTATCCTTTTTATGGCAGAGTAGTACTCCATTGTGTAGTAAAACTACATCTTCTTTAGCCATTCGTTAGTTGTTGGGCATCAAATCAATATATTTATAAATAACCAACAAGTCAAGAGAGAAATCTTACAGAAAATGTATCTTGAACAAAATGAAAATGAAAATTTGGGAGATGCAGCATGACATACCAAAATCTGGGAGATGCAGCTAAGGCAGGGCTTAGAGTAAATTCATCACTAAACACTCACATCAAAAGAGAGAACAGTCTTTAATCAAGGATATAAAATTCCACATTAAGAAGCTAGGAAAATAAAAATTAAACCCAAAGTAAAAAAGAAAGAGATAATATAGTACAGAAATCAGTGAAATTCACAATTGGCAAGCAATAGATAAAAATCAATATAGACAAAAAAAAATTTTTTTAATCAATACAGCCAGAAATTGTTCTTTGAAAGATCAATGAAGTTTGTAAACCTTTAGCTAACCTAGGGGAATAATACACATCCATTACTGCTGGGAACAGTTTTGGCGATTTCTTATTAAGTTAAACATACACTTACCACAGACCCATCAATCCCGCTTCTAGGCATCTACCCAAGAAAAATGAAGAAATATGTCCATGTGAAAACTTTTATGTGAATGCTTAGAATAGCATTTTTCATAATGGCCCCAAACTGGAAAGGGCCCAAACGCCCGCCAACTGATAAATAAACAAACACAGCGTATCGGAGCAGTGAAATATTACTCAGCCGTAAAAACAAGTGCACTGCTAACCCACACAGGGACCTCACTATTATGTGCTCCCAAAAGAGGCCAGGCGTGGTGGACGACATTGCTCTAGTCACGGAGAATTCTGGGTAAAGGTAAAACGAGAGAGAGAATGGGTAGATCAGAGGTTCCCAGAGGCCCAGGGCAGGGCAGGAACAGACTGCAAAAGGTCGCAAGGATCCTGGGAGGACGGGGTGCTCTAAAATCACGCTGTGGTGGCAGACACACGACTTCTGTTTCTCAAAACCAGTCAATACTGCACTCTGGGGGAGAAGTTTTCTAGGGACACTGCAGTGCGTCTGCTTACTGGGTAAAGATCGCCTATGCCGGAAACCCCTTTCTCACGCCCGCCCACCTGGTAATCACACACATCTTGTTCCCTTTACCCCAAGCCATCCGCCCCCTTTAATCTGGTTGCTCACTGTGTAACTCCACACATCAGGAGCCCGGTGACCTCTCAGAGCCAGCAGCTTCTCTGTCCACACAGCCCTGTCACAGCAGGCTCATGTGGGACACCTCTTCATGAGTGCATATGAATAGAGGTCCAGGTTTGTCATCTGTCAGTCCCGTCCAAGCAGCCCGGGTGTCCCAAATCTGGGCCACTCCCATGACACCTCCTCCGTTAGCTCTGTGCAGACCCCTCACCAGGCTCCGTCCTTGCCCTGAGTCTGCATTCCCTGCTCTCACAGCCCACCAGGGACAGGTTCGGGCTCAGCTTCAGCTGTCTCCTCACACGTTCTCCATCAAGGAACTCATCACCTCCATGGCATTTGCCAACACCCCTCAAGGTGGCTTCACACCTGCCTCTGTCCCTCACCTGTCACCCCCAGCTGCAGGCCTCCACCCACTTTCTGCACTGCCCTTGGCACACCACGCCCAGATGTCCGTACCCAAAGAGCACCTGCATCCCACCACAGCCCTCACTCACCTCCCTGCGCCCACCACCAGAGCCACCATTCTCTGCAGTTCATTATAGGAACTTGATTTCAAGGGGGCTTGGTGGCAGATGCCTGTAATTCCAGCATTCTGGGAGGCTGAGGCAGGATGATCGAAAGTTCACCTCCAGCTTGGGCAACTCAGTGACTTAGTGAGACCCTGTCTCAAAATAAAAAATAAGGGGTGGGGGAGGGAAAGGAGATGAGAAAAGAATTAAGAAACATTATGCACATGTAGAATGCAATCATTATGTATGTACAGCAAACATATGCTAATAAAAATAAAAATTTTAAAGAAATAAGAAATAAATAAAAAATAAGAAAAGGGCTGGAGATGTAGCTCAGTACAAAGGCCCTA